>JAHWFP010153504.1:0-14754 GCA_023313725.1 Lithobius niger | reverse complement strand
AACTCATCTTCACTTTCCCATTTAGGTAGAGTTACAGTGGGCCGTGAAGTCTGATGACACAGGTACTCTCATGGACTCGCGAGAACAGCAACACAGAAGCACAGCCTATCTGGCTGCACAGCCGCCACCATGTCGAGTGTAGTCGAATGGGGGTCGGGGGAAAACTACCACACGCCTAAAACTAGGATCCTAGACGCCACACAAAATTTTGCAATCGCTCGCAATCTCGACACAGGGCGATTGCCCGACGAAAGCTACAACCACATTTGAAGCGTCGGATGATCTCGCATCCAGGATGCCAACCTAGTCTACGTGACAACATGCTTCCTGCAGTGCAAAAGCACATGTTCCGGGGTTTCATCGACCAGGCAAACCGAACAGAGTAGCAACCCTACCCACCCAAAATGAAATTGGTGAGCACGCCATCGCGAATGCCCAACACGTAACGTGGAGACTGTCCGTGCATCCTGGTAACTTAGTTTATTTAAACCAGAACTTGTTACACATCTTGGATGAAGAGCATGAAAGCTCCTCGCGGCACCAGTCCTGTCCCAGTCCGCTTGCCACAGCGGCGCGGCGCATCCGTGCTGAGTGGGAAGGGGTCACCTCAGCGCAGGCGTCCTGGACTGCTTCCCACGCCAGCCCATCTGCTTGAACATTCCCCTCAACCCCACTGTAGCCCTTTACCCATCGAAACACAACATGGCCACGCCCAGACGCTACCCAGAACTTCAGTAGGATCGTGAAGACGACAGGATCATTAACCTCCAGTCGCTCGCAGGTACCCTGTAGGAGCCGAAAACCCAAGATGGAGTCCGTGAATAACGTGAATGCCACCAGCTCTAAATCCAAAGCTGTGTCCAGGGCAACTGAAATCGCAAGCAGATCACACATCAGAATGGAGGTCACCGCATAAACCCTCTGCTTCACAGCCAGCTTAAGAGTCGGAACACACACCCAAACCACCAACTCGCTCATCAGGGCAGAACGATGCATCACAATAAATTCCACACTCAGTATTGCCCTGCCCGAAGACGCCAACAAACTCCGGACACCACACCCATGGACTAAGAGGGCGAGCACAAGCGACCGGCAGCGGGGAGCCCAATGCCTGTTGAAGCAGCGTGACACCCACACCAGTCTCCCCCAACACCCCCCTTGCCCGTTCAGTAAGTTGCCCATAATCAATCAGTATTTGCCCAACCGGATTGTTCTTCCCGCGGCTCAGATTGAGCAGGCACAGGTTCACCACAAGCTCCTTGGGTCTATACTCAAGCGGTGGCTCGTTGCCCTCTACCCACATTGCCTGGACTGGAGTGAAGACAATACAGCCAGACAGAAGACGCAGACAAACATTGACGGTGACCTGCAACGTCCTAAGGTGGCCCTTCGCCCCTACCAAGAATGGTAGGTGATAATCTATAATGGTCCCATAAACATCCTATATGCCGCCAAAAGCGCCCCCCCACGTTATGTGCTTGCCTACACATAGTGCCCTTAGCACAGGAATTCTCGCTTGCAACTTTGCATTTAACCTCACCACATGCTGCGACCATTCCAGGGCCGAATCAAGTACCCCACACCTGGTTAGTAAGAGGAACCACGCTATATGGCACTGAACATTTCAAGAACAAACCAACTTTTATACCAGAGTGCACGAAGTCAGCATTCCAGGCTGACGCATCAAACCCCTACATGTTGTTGGCTTCCTGGATACTAAGGACATTAACATGGTGCTAAAGAAGCCCAACTTCACCCAACCTACGCTGTGCGCCGCGAGCATTCCATGATGCTATTTTGTAACCACCCCTACCTGTGAATTTATAATAGGGGCCCACACTCCCTTAACTCCCCCTGCACGCCTAGACTCCCATCCGACTCACTACAACTTACAATACTCTGGCTGTCCATGACCTGGGACATGAGGACCTCTTATGAAACAGCCTCCTTGGCTGGTGGACTGGCATACGAGTGCTCGTCTGTATTGCACCCATCTCCAGTCAACTGCCTATTTTCCTGGTCTTCTTGCACAACGACCATATCTTCCTCGCCTCTTTTCTCTCTTTCTTCTGCACTGCTGCTGCAAACAACCACAACAGTCGGTTCTGCCACCGCACTCGGCGTTGACTCGACGATTTTCTTTCTCTTCGTGCCCCCGTTTTTCCGCTTTGCAGGGGGCGTGAGCCACGGACCATCACCATTGCCATCAACTCCTTCATCCTGACGTTTGGACTGACCAATTTCCTCTCCATCAGCACTTTGCATATTTTGGCCAGGTATATCCGCAGATTTAAGAGCTACCGTCAAGCATGGTGCACTAGTGCTGAAGGCATTCTGCCCCAAGCCCTTCTTCTGCTGTTGCCGAGTATGGTGCTGAGACTGACGTAGCGGTTGCGGCTGACCGCGCGCTGTCGTACTTGGCTGATCCGAATGACTGTTCAATGGCTGCGCCACTGCACGAAGATGCTGGCATAACTGCCGCGGGTCGCACCAGACCCCACATGCCTCGCACGCAATGGCTATGCACGCGCGATGATAATGGCCACGGGCCTGACAACGTAGACATTTCGATGCGTGATTGCTAACCAGTACCAAAGTTTGAATCCCCTTAATCAGCACCACCTCTGGGACATCCTCTATTGAAACCCCTTCGTGCAGACGCAACGTGACATATCGCACTGTCATCTCACACACTGGCCTCCCACGGATCTGCAGCTTCTCAAGCGCATGTTTATCTAAAGTGGCTATGCGTCCGAAACCCATCGCAACTTCTTGGGCCGTGATCCCTCTCGGTAACCTGTGCAGCTTTGCTTGTACTGTTTGTTCATGCAAGTCGTGCAATTCTACCGGGTACTCGTTAATGTTTAGCCTGGCACGTAGCAGCTTCTGCTTGGCTACCAGGGATCTGAGTTCCACTTCAAAAACGAGCCCCACTTGCAGCGTATCCACTGCGACGATCTCACCATGACCCACTATATCTTCAACTGACAAATACACTTGCGTCGTGGAGTAGGGTTTGCCTGCTTGCACACAGACGATCACCACTGACCTTGGCATATACGCATTGGCTAGTCCACCCCCACATAACCTTTTAAGGGCCTGCAAGTTCTTTGATGGCCGCCGCTGCTCTTGCTCAGGGAATTCTCCTTTATCTTCCACATCCGCACTACTCTCTCCCCACATTGTTGCAGCATCTGTCGCTGCATTTGTCTTGTTCACCGCATTTCCAGCTGCTGCTGCACTGAACGACTTGCTGACTGCCAAAACTGCTGCATCTCTATCTTCCGCATTGTTATTGTCAGTCCCTGCTGCTGCTGTCATTTTGCTTCTTAGCCCTAACTTCCGTATCCACACCAAACTCACGTACTCGCCTTTCACTTATGCTTCTTCTTCGTGCTTCATGCATCACCTGCACGAACGTGTCATCTGTGACAACCCCCAAGTTGATTTCACCATCAGTAAGCACTTTCTTTCTCAACAACTCTCGCAGGAGATCGTCAACATCGTCCGCCATTTCGACCTTTTGCCATTTCCATTTCGGATATGTGATTTTGCCGTTCAACAATCAACTTTTTAGCGAAGACATAACACGTGCACGAAGAATGAATCTGGAGTTTGCTGATTACCATTGTTCCCTAAATACAATGGTTCAAACAATGTAAAACAATCAAAATGATCGTTTAGGGTCCCGTAACTCCGGAATGGATCGACCAATCGAAAAAGTGGTCTCTATGAGGACGAAGCCCAGGAAAATTTCTGGCTCAGATCATGTTTCAGATTTAAGGTAGGTGCAGTAGTTTTTTCTGAAACCGTGTCAGCCAAGAACAACAACAACAACAACAAAAAGTAAACAGTTTTCAAATTTATGTGTGGCTCCCTACGTTTACTCTTGCACGGAACTGCATAAAAGTTGGTGTAAAGTTGGGAAAAGTTGCTATGTACTATCTGGCCAAGTTTAGTCGAAATATATTAAATACAAACGGAGAAATTAATAGTTTTAGTTTTGCTGAATAGAGGACTTCAATCATATATGATGATAATGTACGGGCAGGAAAAACTAATAATAAAAATAAGGTAGATAAATCAAAAGGTTATCGTGAATAGAAAATGCCAATACCTGCGCTAGAAAAAATGAAAATATGACGTACAAATAAAACATGCCGGTTAGTCAGGCTTTACTTGCAAAAAAAAATCGAAAAGCACAGAAAAAATAAAACTATGACAGACGCTGGTAGAGAGCAGCACTACATGAGTGGTAACCCTAAACGTATTGAAAATCCCTGAAACCAGCATGATCGGGCATGTGAAATTGTTTTCAATTCATTTACAACATCCTCAAGTTACAGAACAAACGCGCTACATGCTAGCAGGGATGCTGGACCATGAACCTGTTGAAGGGTCGAATCCGAATCCGAAGACGAAAGGCCGCGTAGGGACGGGAACAAAGGAGCTGAGGTGGGGGTCCCTGTTCCGTGACGTTCTTCCGGGTCCCTGGGCCGGATGGGGGTCGAGGAGCGGGGGTGGTGAAAGTAAGTTAAACTCGTGAAGGAAACGGCGCAAAAGTTTCGCAGTGACAGGACGGATAAGGGATCAGCCATGAGATCAATGCCTGAGTGGAAGGAGATGGAAATTGAGCCAGCTTCGACAAGGCAACGGATGTATGACACTCTCTGTGAGTAGTGTTTCGATTCATTGGTGGCACTTAGGCAGTTGATGAGGTTAATGGCTGACCGGCTATCTGAGAACACAGAGGACGGATATTGGAGGGTAGAAACTAACCCCACCTCGAGGAGCATTCCACGAACCCATTCGATATGCATGCAGCAATCAGTCATCGCCATTAGCTCCACTTCGATGCTGCAGAAGGCCACCATTTTTTGTTTGCTGGTGCACCAATGGACGAGACAGCCACAAATTTTATAACGTGGCTGTTGAAACTATGGGCTTCTTTGATGCTGCCCCATGTAGCGTCGGATACATCATGGACCACTTCTAGGTTGTCCCAGGGGAAGAACAAACGGTATCCGACGGAAGCCTTTAAGTAACGGACAATCCGTTTGGTGGCAGTCTAATGTAGTTGGGTCGGATTAACACTGTAATGGGAAAGTTTGATAACACTGTGGCTGATATCAGGCCGGATATTTGAAATGAGGAAGAGAAGGGATCCAGTGAGGGACTGGTATTGATGTGGGTCCAGCAAAGGTGGTGAGTCAGTGCAATCGTAGATTTTCTGAGTGATCAAAGGAGATACGCTTGCGCTTGAGCTATTACTGGTGGTGGTGTAACGAGAGTCGAAGTTTCAGCGCTTAGATATGTGAAGCTGTCAATTAATTCGGTTTGTAAAATCTGAAATATCAGGAACGATTCTCTGGTAATATTTACTATGAGTTGTTTGATACCTCTCAATGTCCATATACAGACATCATTTTTCTTGAGTGGGTAATTAGTGGCTACGATTTAAGCCATAAGAGCCGTTGCCTTTCAGATGTAACCAAATTCTTCTTTGGTTGCTGTTATTTTAACCATGATTAGAAGTCCTAACTTCTTCATTTGTTCGAAGCGGTCAACTCTGGCATAGTTCAAGTTTAATTGGTCCCATATCTGCTTTGCATATTGCTGTCCATGAAAATGTATGAGTATATTTGGAGAATAGTACGCATGAGCAGAAGTTTGGACTCTGCATTCTTCTGTTGCCAATACTTAATTTCTTGCGGTGTTGCTACAGCAGGGCCAGGGGGTAAAATTACCAGCACGTCCAGCGTCCACTGTTTTTCTTCTGTCAGGCATGAGAAGAGTTTCTTCCAAACATTGAAAGTTTCAAATCCTGTCAGGATTGGGATGCCACAGTTCAGTATTTTTGGTGGAGTATTTTTTTTGGTCATTGTAGATAACTCGGGAGTCCTTCTAAATTGTAGGTTTCTTCTTGTTGCTGCGTAACATCATTAATAGGTAGGTAGGCAGTGCTGTCAGCAGAATTACGTATAATCTCCGATGCGACCATTTGTCAGGACCACCATTCGGCAGGAGAGGTGACCTGAATGGCTTGATTGGTACCGACAATGTGACGGTCCAACCCAGTGCAGGATGCACCGATCTGTAAACCCCTAGGTGGGTTGGCCTGTATCTTCCAAACTGCACTGTCCTTAGAATTGTTATAAGGAGAAACCACTTCCCTGCAGGGTGTGGTTCGATGCCGCGGGCCTCCAGCACCTGTAGGTCGATACTAGAATAAGACACGAGCCCACCAAGGGAGAGTACAGTAGCATTATAAAAGCTTTTACAGGAATGTGGACCTTCTACGGAAGTAATTCTACTGTGCTTGTGTTATATGGAAATTAGTGTGGTGGGTACGACAAGTGATGTCGAGGTCGATTCGAATTAAGCTTCAGGTATCTTTTGGTTTTATTGATCTTCATTACAGCAACAAAAGGGACGGTGACAAAAGATGGTTTTCACCTGGAACCTATCTACTTCTGTCTTCCGTCAATGTTGACTGTCGTTTATTTCCGCAGCATAATGAGCTTATGCCTTAAAGCATCCCTTCACTGGAACGTAGTAACATTCCGGATTAAAGTTGTCAAAAGGCCATGCCATACCGCACCGTTTTGTCCGCCATGTACAATACTGGGCAAAAAAACGCTCGTCGTATAGCGAGGAAGATGAGCATTTGAAACAATCAAACTTCACGCAGCAAAGTTCATTGTTCGGCCTAGGCATTGTTAAATCGGAATGAATGAATGAATGAATGAATGCATTTATTGGGACCTTGGCCCGCAGCCACGCGTCCCGCTACATCAGCTAAACTTAACCTAAACAGTAATGCAAAGCAAACACAAAAGCAAACTGCAACTGAACCAACTAGGGGTCACATCAACCATCTGGGGAGGGGGAAGTAGAAAACAAAAACACAGGAAGTGGAAGACGGAGCAGGGAACTCAAACACGAACACCCAGCTTCTTTACATATGCCACCACAGCCATTAGGCTGGCCCGTGACGCTGCAGAGTAGTGAAGAGAGAATAAACTACCTAAACACCGATTCGGACGAAGAAAGCTCTCCAAGGCAGCTCGGAAACAGAGTAAACCCGTGCAATCAAGGAGCAAATGTTCCGGTGTCTGCGGGAGACCACACCAAGGACATCCGTCAGACACAGACCACCCCATCCGGTGCCGATGGGCCGCAAGAAGAGAGTGGCCCGTGCGGAGACGGGAAAGAACGCTGCACGCCGGCAGCGAGAACCTGTCAAGAGGAGACACAAAAGAACAGCGAGGCTGAAGAGCGTATAAAAAACGACCCGTAGTGGCTGCAGCCCACTCTCTGTCCCAGACGGACAGGAACCACGAACGCACGGTCGGACACCTGGATCTAGGGTGGGAGACCAGAATAATTGGATCTTCGCTTGAGTGCACCGCCGCCCTGGCTAGGCCATCAGCCAAATCATTACCAGCAGTCCCGCAGTGACCCTTCACCCACCGGATACCCACAAAACCAGTTCTAGATGCCGCATGCAGCTTCAGACATACTTCCAGAAGGATCGGATCACCGAAGTCCAGATGTTCAATGGCACGCCGAAGAGAAGCGACCGCTCCTTGCGAATCCGTGCAGATGGTAAACGACGGAAGACGAATATCAAGTGCCTCATCAAGCGCAACAGAGATGGCACGTAGCTCGCACATCGTACTGGAGGAGACCGACTGGAGCCTCCTTCCACGAAAAACCTTCAAAGACGGGATCGCGACACCAACCCCTCCTATGCCAGTCGAGGCGCAGTAAGATGCGTCGCAAAAAACATCACAGTCAGTGACACGTCGCCCCGAAAAAATATCAATTAAAGGTGGTGCCCACACCCAGGGGCAGAACGGCACGGCACGAGACACGCACCGCAGAGAGACTGAATGCATCAGCCGCAGAGACTCAGCAGCAGACCCCAAAGGACCCAGCACTGCAAGCAGAGCAGTCGGGAGAGCACTGTAGTCAACCAAGATCCTCCCAACACAGTCCCTTCTGCCCCTGCTGACATTGCGCAAGGCAAGTGAGCAAAGCAGTTCAGCGGACCTAATATGGAGTGGAGGCTTATTAGCCTCCACCCACAGGGCTTGAACCGGAGTAGTCAGAAGGCAGCCTGTAACGAGACGCAGACAGTCATTCACGACAGTCTGCAGGGACGCCACATGCCTCCGCTCACGGAACAAGAACGGAAGGTGATAATCTAAGACCGCCCTCATGAAAGACCTGTACACAGCACGGAGGGGACCCCGCTTCACACCCTGCATGCGCGAGAGCCTTTTGAGTACCGCACAGCGGGACCGCAGTCTCTCACGCAGAGACGCAACTTGCATGTTCCACTCAAGCCTTTCATCCAAGATGACTCCGAGGTACCTGACCGACGAAGCCTGGGTAACAGTGGTACTCCCAACAGAAATCGACCAGGGGGTGAGTCGCCGAGAACGAGTCCTACAAAAAACAACAAGCTCCGTCTTCTCTGGGGCCAGGAGAAGGCCGCGAGCAGAAAGGAGCGCAGAGGTATGCGCGACCGCAGCCTCCGCCCTCTGACAGCACAGAGCCGGATCATCGCCTGCGAACCAAAGAGCAACGTCGTCAGCATAGCAGACCACGTTGTTCGTGGCGCCGACCTCCATCAAGACATCGTTAATTGCCACAGCAAAAAGGAGTGGGCTGAGGCAACTGCCTTGCGGAAGTCCTCTGCCAGAACTCGCTACCGCAGACCAAAAGCCCTGAACGCGAGTGGCAAAACTGCGAACCCCCAGGAGAGCGCAAATCGCCTCAACAAGGCCATGGCCCACTCTCATCGCAACCAGACCACGCCGCACCCAGTCTACGTTAACCGTATCATAGGCGGCCTTGATGTCAAGGAAAACAGCGACCACACAGAGACCCTGGGACCACGCCTCATAGATGCCCGACAGCAGATACATAACCGCATCCTGAGCATTACGCCCAGTCCTGTATCCAAATTGAGTTTGTGCTAGGCAGTCATAGTATTCAAGGTGACATTCCAGCCTTTTCACAAGCATCCGCTCGTAGACCTTACGCAAATTTGACAGCAGAGAGATCGGCCTATAACTCGCAACGAGCGACCTCGGGGACCCTTGCTTGTGAAGGGGAACAAGGATGGTAAAAAGCCACGAGGCCGGAACCAGACCGCTGCAAAAGACCTTACGAAATAGGGCGACAGCGTCACCGACCGCGGCAGAGTCAAGACCACGCAGCGCTTTGTAAGAGACGCCATCAATCCCTGGGGCACTGCTATCTCGACATTTACCAAGTGCAGAAGAAAACTCAAGCACACTGAAAGGCAGGTCAGATGGAGACCCATCCACAGTGGAATGCTCTGTTGCAGGAGGCGGAGCACCCGCTGGGAGAGCGTACACGCTAGCAAAACGGTCGCAAAAGGCGTCGGCCATGGCTTCCCCTCGGAGGACAGCATTCGAGTCACTGCTCGGATCGTGCACCCACATTTGCGATGGCTGCTTGGAACTGCGAGCCACGATGCGCCATGCAAGAGTAAGCGAAGAAGCAGAGCACATCTGACTACATACCCTATCGGGGTACCCATCACGCTCCCTACGAATAATGAAAGCCGATTCCTTAACAGTCCCTCGATACGCTAGCCAGGTCGTATCACACGGCCTCCTTTTCCAACGCCTAAATGCCTGACGACGATCGCAAATAGCACGCGAACAGAGTGTGGTCCACCAGTCTGGTTGAGCCCTTGACGAAGCACCAGGCTGACAACTTCTGCTCCGACTCAAAACGGCAACTCTGCTTGCAGCAAGCCAGTCCTCCATAATTCCACTAGACACCTGAGGTCTCCTCCTCGTGCAAGCACGCCTATACTCACACGTTGATGCCAGGGGCTGCAGGACCACTGGAAAGTGGTCACTGCCACGCTGATCATCAGACACAATGCAACGGAAAAACTTCTCAATCTCCGGGGAACACAGGAAGAAGTCCAGCACAGATTCCTGCACAGTACCCCGCTGCCACCGACAGAAGGTCGGCGTCCCGTCATGTACCACCCGCAGGCCACTACGATCAACGGCCTGGCTCAACCGACGCCCACTGGTGTCCACCCGAACAGATCCCCAGTCATAGTGGTGTGCATTGAAATCACCACACACTATGAGCGGGTGCTGGAACTGGCGGAACCAAGCGTCCCATTCAGCAACAGAACGAGACTGCCTGGCATGAACCACAACAACGGTTACCCAACACGCAAACATAAAAACCTTGATTGCACACGCATCCATGCCAGGAAGCACAACAGTCACTGGGCACAGAATGTAAGGAACTGCCCAATTTACAAAAAGACCGACATCCCTCCCATTCGAAATGAAGTCACACTGCAAATCAGATGCTCCGCCGAAGGTGTTTAAGTTAGTCTCTTGAACTCCTAGTACATGCACTCGTCGCAAGAGCTCCTCAATCTCATGCTGCTTACTCGCTAAACTCCTGGCATTCCAGGACGCGATCAAATAGGCTGTATGACTGAAAACGAAAAAGAACCAACAATACCAACATAAACCAAACACTTATTTATCCCCTAACCCACCCCAACTCCTTCCTCCACTCTCCCACTTCCCTTATGCACAACATGCACTTCTTCTTCATCCTCATCTAATGCAGGCGCAGGAGCAACGTGGCCAGGAGCATCCGATGCATCAGATGACACATCTACACCACAGGGAACAGAACAATCTCCAACTCCAACATCCGGTGCAACAACAGGCGTAGACTCAACGGGCTGCTCCGCAATCGTACCGAGCACAGCAAATTTATTCACAACTTTCACATCCCGACCAACTAATTGTGTTGACCGGTTGCGCGCAACTCTTCTTCGCTTGGCAGGCTGAAACACACTCTCAACAGAGGGCTTAGGAATGGCTGAAGCCAGAGACACACCTGGAAGCATAGGGAAGTGACTCACACTAAGAAATGACTCACTCGGCAGGACTGCACTCGTGGACGGACTCGCGGAAGCACCTGGACGACCACCACTCTCTATTACTCCTTCACTTACAACACCGTCACGCACTACACTATTACACTCCTCATCATCATGCACTGCATTGCCACGCACAACACTGTCACGCACTTCACCATCCCCAACGTCGCTCACGAAGCTGGGGACGCTATCCTGCACTTTCGAAGCATAAGTAGGGGCGAGCTTCCGACGATGACTACACGATTCACCATGGGGGAGATAATGATCACACACACGACAGTAGACACTGCGACAATACGCCCGAACGTGACCTTTGAACTTGCATTTCAGGCAACGAGGTACCACTACAAGAAGAGTAGGAATCCCACGAACGTGAACAACATCCGGTATGTCATCCACAGACACACTATCACGTAGGCGGAGGGAAATACGCCGCACACCTGAATAACAATGCGTTACGCCATCAAGGAGGACACGCTTTTGCTGGTAACTCTGCAAGGAACCATAGTTAACAAGCGCAGCTCCTATGTCACGCTCTGTCACTTCAAAAGGCAACCAATGCACTCTGACCTGGACACATCTCGCATGTAAATCATGTACCACAGCACGAAAGCCATTCAGGAGCAGAAACTTCACCTTGACTAAAACACTCTTTGCCTCTGGTGACCGCAAAACTACTTGATAAATGTTGTTTGCTCTTAGAGCACACATAGCGTCAACATCAGTCAGTGCAATCTTAGTAGCCAACGCATCACGAAGATGGGAGAGCAGGAAAGGCCTACCACGCTGATCCGCTATCACAATAACAGACTGCGCCATCGTAACATTGGAGAGACCCCCTCTGTATATCTTTTGCAGCCACACCAAATCACGCTCAGAAGTGTCATGGTCAAGGTCCGGAGCTGCATCAACAATACACTGCTCACCTGAATAATCATGATCGTTAACACGTTCTGACGACACTACTTCACACACGCCTCCACTAGCCGCTGCTAACTCATCCACAACCATTACCTCACTGGTTTCATTGTTGTCCACGGCAGAGTCATTGTCACCTTCAACATTGTTCATCCCTCCATTGTCGGTCGTAACATTGTTCTCTGCTAAGCCTACACCAACTTGTGCTCTACATCCAATCACCCCAAACAAATGCAGATCCTGGTCGGAAATACCACGGGCCACAGCCGCTACATACACTGAACGATACACATCGTCTGGCACTAGTCCCTCACGTACCTGTCTCTCTGTAACCACACCCTCGGACAACAGCTCTCGCATAAGGTGGCGGACGTCGTCCGCCATTTTTTTCCCGGCGAGCAAGATTCAACAATAGTATCTTCGGGAAAGACTAACAATGAGATTAGTTAAGTTGAATAGGTAAACAAAGACTTTTAGTGTTCCAGCAGTGAAAGGCAATATACGATAAATGAAATGCATTTCTTGCAACCTTTACATGCGTCAGACATTTTGCACCACTAAAACGTAAACTTCAATATATTGATGTTATTAGAGATATCTTTAGTCTAGCAGCTAGTAGATTATGTAGGTTTACTGAATTAAAAGCCAATCTTAAAAACTTGCTAATGCCAAAATAAAGAATACAATTTAACGTAGTATACAGCATTTTACACGATTTTAAAAATAATTCAAAACATTTAACTTTCAGTATTTATTTTTTACCCCTTGATGGTGCTGTTGAGTGTAATTTGCAACTCGCATGAGTAAGTTTTTAATCAATTCTTCAAAAGGATAAAATTCTATCCCAAATTGCAGTAGTAACCTCTAAATTTTTTTAGTTACCGTTGGGCTAAACAGTTTTGTTACAATATGCTAGTGGTAAGATACATAACAAGTTATACATTTATTATAAATTATATAAATTGTTCATTACACATTTTTCTTTCTTTCTTGAATGCTGAAAGCGACGGTTTTTAATTATTCTTTGTGTATTTAAAAAAAAAAACTCATAAATATCCATATCTGCAATTCAAAAATGTGTTGTGTAACTAAAAATGTTTCTTTCGTATGTAAATAAGAGCAGGGCCAGGGTCGGTTCTGTGGTAAGAAGCCACTCTTTTACTCCCAAGAAAATGTCAGTAAAATGTTCTACTTTATTATCATTTTTAATTAATATACTGGTTATTTGTAAATAATATTCATGTTCCCTGTTTAATGGTACACATGTGTCAACTCATTAGTTAATAACCTGGGTTCATGATGCTTTTCTGTTTTATTTTAAAAACGTCAAATATGGTATTGTCATACCAAAACCTAATAAGGTCAACAAAAAATCCAATTTTAGCCATGTAACGTAGTGATATCAGACCCAAAATGTCGTTCAACAATTTTGTGGTCTGATCGTGTTCACTTTCTCACCGATATGTTGAGTGTTTAGAAGGTTTAGTGATCAATGTTGGGAAGAAAAACTTGGTGACAGCCATTTTGGCTCTGATATCACTAGTTTATATGACAAAAATTTGATGTTTTTCCCCTTATTGGGTTTTTGTATGATATTACAGTTTTTGGTAGTTCGATATCACTACAGTATGTTGCGAAAATTTGATGGATCCCTTTACGGTTTTGGGGTTTTTGCATGATATCACCCTTTTCGTTGTTTTATGGTTTTGTTTTATGGTTTTGAAGCTATTGTTTGTGAGCTCCTCCTGAAAACATTTTCTAGAACAGCCTAAAACATCTTAATTTTGGTATAATTAATGATTACTGATTAATTGTATTTCCAATAAAGTGTCCGTTGTATTACATTTGGTTGCAAAACAGAAACAAGTGAGCACAATAAGTTAGTTTTGAAATTACGAATAAAGTTACAAAAATAGCAAATAAAAAAAAACTAACATTTTTCAAAAACATTTCAAAAACATTTTTCGAGCACTTTACGATTAATGAGAACTATGTATTAAGCAGGCCTAGGAAAACTGTTGGCCCAATCACAGTACGGGGACTAGATAACCCCCTGCATAGGCCATAATCTGCACCATAGCCGCTAAAGAAGCCTAATAATCTATTACACTACTCTGGTGGGCAGTGACTGGCGTGGAATTTGCCAGGGGTTCTCTTGATGTCATCTACTAGATCAATTTCTTCTCCAACTCAGCCATGATGACCACAGAAACTAAATGAAATTAATTAAACTGGTGAAACGAAAGTACCTGTAAATGTTACTCAAGTAGGCCCTATTTAGTAAATGTTGGCACGACTGTATTTCTTAGGTTTCCTATTAAACTTTACATGTATTAATTAGTTTGAATTATCTGTATGATGCGGTATTTGACCTGACTAGACTTCTCTTTATTTTCGCGCTATGATTAGCACTGCATGGTCTAAAATTTATTTCATTTCAATCTCGGACATCCGTTGTCATCTAGCAAAGAAAATAATGTTTGGAAAAGGAAAGGGTCGAGACGATGTTCAAAATTGGTCTCATAGCTGTTGAAGGACTGATAGTTTTTTACACTAACATGGTCGGCTAGAGTGGACTGGAGTGGACTTTGTTGGGGGTCCCCTTTCCAGTCGACGGCCAGATCAACTTCTTCAGATAACTAAGCTGAGTTCTGCTACCATTCAGCCACCATGACCAGTGAAAGAAATTATATTACTGAAACTAAATTAACTATAAATATTAGTAATAAACAAATGTTGGTGCCATTTATTCTATTAAAATTTAGCCATTACTTAAATTTTAATTGTCCATGTATATAGTGCGATATTTTACTAGACTTCTTGTTCTTTCTAGCTATCATCATGCAATATGATTCATACAGGGCTAAAAT
>JAHWFP010153501.1:0-10351 GCA_023313725.1 Lithobius niger | reverse complement strand
GTTTGGTCAACATTAGCAAAAAGAGAAGTGGTTTTTGGTATAGTTGGTACCACGTCTTGACTATTTTGTACCGATTTAAAATTACTTGGTGTTCCCACCATTGGAGAGCTCAAATTGTTAAGTAAGTTTGGAATTGAAACTTTACTAACTCTTATAGCTTTTGTAATTTGCTTAGTTTGATAACAGCTGTTGGCATCATGTCCAGAAGTGTTATGAAGCTGACAATATTGTTTGTTTACTGGTGGAGCCGTCACCGCAGTTTGGCCGGCTGCCGAAACCTTTACAACATCGGCGGAACGAGTCCTATTCTGATTAGTCACGTTTGAGTAAGAAGGCTGAGAAAATGCGTTACCAGATGAACTGTTGGTCTGATCCATTTTAGCCCTTAAATACACCTCCATTTTGGTTGCGTAATTGTAAAAGTCAATCATGCTTGAGAAATCCCCTTGACATGCGTATGGTTGAAATCTCTCGCATAAATTTTGCTTGACTATTTCTACAATCTCTTCTACAGAGTAACTGTCATCCAATTGTTTCGTTATAGCCTCACATCTCTGAAAGTACGATTGGAAACCCTCGTTATGGCCTTGAATGGTTTGCCTTAATGTAGCAATAAGACGACGATTCTTACTCGGTGGATGGAAGGCATGCTTAAAGGCCGCAACAAATTCACTGTAAGAATTGAATGGAGGCTGTTCTCGGTACCAACTAAAGGCTTGCTCGGTTAATGTTAGGGGTACACAACTGGTCAAGAATTCCTCATCAGAATAACCTTTTATGGTCTTAATTTTATTCAGTTCAGTCAAAAATGCGAAGGCTGGAGTTGCTGAAGACAAGCCACTGAATTTTGGCATGTCCAGAGCTTTAAATTTAATGTCTAAACCTCTCTTTGGTGCTGGTGTTGACTGGTGTCCTTCTGGCTTGTTTTGAAATTCAAGATGGTTAATTATTGGACTTAACACAGAATCTGCATTGGTAAAAGGCTTAACAACAACTTCATTCTTTTTAGACAATTGTAAATCTAGCAGTGCCTTGGTTAATTGTTTCATTTCTGCCATTTCAGCCCTCATATTTTTGACTTCATCCCTAACTGATTCTGACTGGGACCCTGTATTAGTTATTTCAGAGCCGGAACGCATTTTCAAAGTCATATTAACTGGTTTACAAACTGTACTTGATGTCGTTGTAGAGTGAGGGGTTTTAGGGCAGGTTACCTCTTTAACCCTTTTTAGTTTAACTGGACCCTTTCTGTGCTCATCAAATTCATGCTCAGGAAAATACTTGGTTAATTCATGTGGATATTGACATGTATAATCCCTACTCACATGACTGGAAACAGTGGAATCTACATCACTCCCACCAAAATCAACCACTACTTCCCTATTCATTGGTTTATAAGGGGAAAATTCACTCCCCGAGAATACTGCCTTATTGGAGGCATTAAAGGGGTCAGTTAAATTTAAGGGTTCAACAGGCAACCTTAAATCTACACTGGGACAACTTACATTTTTTACCCAATCATCACACCTGCGGCGCCGTTCGTGGTCTGATAGTGACGAAATGTCACTTGGAGATTTGCTCACATCTATGTGAACTGAAAGCTGCCCATCTAAAATTTCTTGATCCAATGGACCTCTGGTTGACAATGCTCCATGGATTTTTCTTCTTCTAGCAGTTGATATTGCTGGAGGTGCAGATAATCTCAGCGGTGGTGTGATTGGCTCTCTATGTGACCCTAGAATTGGATTCGAGCGTCTTTTGGAAGTTGTGTTTCCTTGGTTTGATACGGGCAATGACTGGAGTAAAGAGTTTAGTTGATCAGCAGTCAGATTCAAGGTGAAGTTGTCCAAACCTGTTGCCTGGTCTACTTCACTGTTCTTGGTCCATGTCCTTTCAGACCCTTCCTCTTCAGATCCAGAGCTGATATCAATTGCTTCTGATGCAGTTTCTCCTCTTTGTGATAATGCTTCAGATGTGGAATCAGCTTCTCTATTGGGTACAGATTCTCGTCTTCTTCTAGGCAATAAACAGTCTGATTGAATTTGCACATGGCGTGGTCCCCTACAGGATGGTAAATTTCTTTCTTCTTCATCCAGCTCCACAAATTTTCCTGCTTCATACACTTCTCTGGTAACCCTTTTTATGGGCAGGCTGTGACTGGTTCTTGGGTGAATACCTGAGTACGCTTGAGATGGTAATTCGTGAATGGTTTGTTGTAGAAAGTCGGAATAAAATGGGTTGGACTGATGAAACGGATTTTGAGGACTAGGACTTGAAATATTGCCAAAATTTATGGAGTTACTTCCACCTTGGACATCCAATGTTGCTCCTAACGCTGGTTTGGTTGCCAGATCCATTTCTCCCGTGCACAAGTCAATCAAATTGTGATACTCCATCGCTGGGTTTTTTGAAATTTCTTCTCCCGGAGTTGATGTAGTTACTGGTTTAAATCCTCGTTCTTCACGCACTCTAGTTACCCGAAAATGGTAACCATGGGTTTTTCCTTCCTCCATGCCTACTTATTTGAAGTGAGGGACAGGGAAAGGGAGGAATTCTTTAGCTAATAACTGACCGAAAATAACTACTGATAATTTCCTTTTCATAATATTGTGTCACTCAGAAACGATGAGGAAAAAGGTTTGGAACGTTTTTTTTTTAAACGTTATTTGCATTACATTTGCCTTTTTTTTTTCTTCTTACAATTCCATTCTTATTTGCCGAATGCACCAAATTGCAGGGAGTTTGACTGGGGCGGTTATGTTGATGTGGTGAGCAAACGATGGTGAAAAGTTGAAAGTTATTTAGAGCAGATTCATTGCTGATAGATGTTTTAATGGTCAGTAATTTTGATGTTGCACTCGCCTGCCACGACACAAATCCCTGCTTTAAACTAATGTGATGTAGGTGAATACTGGTGAATTGTTTGGGGCATGACGTAACTTAAATGGGGACAATTGGGGGAAATTGGGGAATAATTTCTAGTGAAAGATCGAAAATAAAAACAACTTACGATGGCTGCAGTCAGATTTGGAATGAAGGAGGGGTTGGAATTACATTGTTGCCTAACTGATAATCTATTACAATTGTCGGCTAGGCAGTGCATGAGTTACATTGTTGTTACAACAGAATTGGAATACATATATATTGTTTCAAGATAATACATTAACAACTGTAGAATGCTTGGAAAGGAGGCAGATTGAGAGATAGGTCTCACTTGTAAGGCCAATTGTGGTGCAGTTGCATTAGCAACAGCACGAGGGCGTCCAACATTGACGAGTCTAAGGGCGAAAGCTGAGACCAATCTCTTCATTAAGTATATACTTTGCTCGCAAATGAAGTGTTTACTCAAGTTACGCGGACTAGTCTAGAACGCCAGAGCTGAGTGTCAACTAATCACTTATACAAGTACCAATTCCGTCGTCATTGAAGCACAAAGCCTATACTTCAAGTGATCAGTGTGACCATATTTCCAAGCTCTGTATAGCCAAATTAATGAATAGAACGTACGTATGCTACCAATTTGCTATCAAGTGCGCTACCTCACTGTCGAACTGGTTGCACACGCATAGGACTAATTAGGAACAGCCACAATTAAGATAAAGGATTGCTATTGTTCATGAGTTTAACGCTGCCCTCGGGCCACCAAACTGACGAAGGATCGCTAAACAAATATTGGGAGAACATTGCTGCAATAGCATTTAATACAACGGGGAAAAGTAGACGAAAAGTTCTAAAAACAGGTGATGGCAGATGAGGAAACTAACCTGACCTCATCACAGAAAAGGTGGTTGGTTTGTGCAGTGACGAGATCCTGCCACTAAACAATCTCTATATGACAACGATGCCGATGCAAAAATAGTCCACACCGCTGAGACCTGTACTCAGGGTTTAAGAAGAAGGCACAAGATTCAGGTAACCACGTTGATTTGACAGCCACTGTCGTATGGTAGCAACATTGTAATTGCCTGGCTTTGTGCTGCACACAGACGTTACTGTACGAAAATATACAACTATCTTGGGATGACCCATAATAACGGTCTTCAACATGTGAAAATAGATCTGCAGTACATATTCGTTGTACATTCCCAGGCAACGTCACCTTCCTGTTACGAAATACCTGTAACGTCTGTTCAGTGCACCAACGGCATGGATATCAATGTGTGTGTAGTGTCCGACACTTGCGTCTTCTGGAAATTGTGGTCTGTATATGAGTTCTCTTACTTTGTTATAGAATCTCTATTGCACTGTTGTGAGATTGTTGCCCACGGGGAATTGAACGTGCCGTTCCCATAAAGCAACAGTGATCCTGGCGACCCTTGCTACGCAACGTGAAACGGTTTTCTGGGATAACCCCACAGAGTCACCTACAATTTGCTGGATGCTTCTTGTAGCAAAGTAACTTGCTGCAATTAGTAATTGCTGCATTGTTGGAATCAAATTTCTACACAGGATGTATCTTTCCAGTGATAGTGCTATGACATTGAGGAAAATTATTTCAACATCCTGCAACAACGCCTGAAATGTTATCAGGATATTGTGTTTCTATACGGGAACCAATTCCGACTCGACGATCTCTGAGATCTCGCTCATCCTGGATCTTCCCTCAGAGCTTCATTGCACTACCAACTTGGTACTTAAGGGTATTCCACAGCACACTTGGAAGATACTCAACCTTAAAGGCTTGCCAGTTCTAAGGAGATTCTCAGACTATTGATGTGGCACTTAAGTATGTACTTGAAGCTAAGTGGGTTTCAAGACTACCACAGTTAGTCTTATAGAAACTACAGTACGAAGATAAACAAAACACCCGTCGTAGCAGTCGGGACATTGGCTTCTATTGCAGTCGCTGGCTGCTACTGTTGTATCTTTATTTTTTTCTAGGTAAAACTAGCAATAGGTAAGTATTTCACAGAATGAAAAAAAAACCGTTATACAAAGCAGAAACACTTCTCGAGCTAAAGTCATGTAAATCACGATAAAAAGACAAAAGAAATAAAAACACAGAAAAGACTTGCGTACTTAAAGTGACTACAATAAACTAAGTAATCAAAATACCTCAATAGACAAAATTCCTACATCTAAGTCAAAAGAAGGCAGAAGTGTCAGTGGAGAGTATAACTATTGCATAGTTCAAAGTGAAAAAAAAAACATATAAAAAATAAATAAATAAATAAATAAGAATTTGACCTATAATGGTCAGGAGAACGGAAGACTGACACCGATCCTGCAGAAAAGAAACAGGGGGAAAAGGGGATATGTTTAAGTTTGGTAATTTCTTTTTAAAAACTTATCAAGTGGATGTTCATCCAAGCGACGCTTAAATTCACTAACTGAGGACGAATAGACAAAAGCTTCTGGAAGAGACTTCCAAGGTCCTATTACCCGAGACGCAAAGAAAATCTTTCTGCAGTCCGTCCGTGGAATGGGCATGCTCAATTTAAGGGAATGACCGCGAGTTTTACTGTTACAGGCCAGGGTGAAGAACGGGACATCAATAGAGAGCAGCCCATGCAGAATTTTAAAGGTCAAAACAAGGTCAGCCTTCAGTCTCCGGAGTTCAAGGGGATCAAGACATGCCATAGATAAAAAGTTTGTTTTGTTTGCAAAAGTTTGTCGCATCCCCGTATTTTACATTGTTTGAAGTTTAATAAATGACTGTTTATGATTCAATTAAAATTAAATTAAATGTGAAGCACTTTTAACTACGACGCCATCGAGGTTGTTAGTTTTTATCCACCATCAGATGATGGACTCTCGTTGTTTTATGTGACTTCGCTTATTAAGTCGGAAATTCATGTAAACTTATAAAAGTATCCTATAAACCCACTCAATCCCTCCCCTCCCCCCAAAAAATACGTAATTAACACAATAACCCCGTGCATTACATATTTACATTTTTAGAACGGATTTCACAAACTGCAAAAAATAATGACTTTAAAAGTAATTATTGTATTCCATTATCTTTACAACGCAAATTGCTATCCGTGCCTCTCCCCCACACTCCCCAAAAAAATAGTGTGCTGGCATCACTGTCTAGAAACACATTTTGTTTATGATGTTCCATGTTTCCCCAATATTTTCTGCACACGCTGCTATAAAAACTACGTTTATGCCTTGAATTAATTTTCTTTTATTATTAGTAAAGGTCTCCTAGCTCTCGCTGTATGGTCTTCTGCGTAAAGGAAGAGAGGTATGGCTGTTTTCGGTTTATTGTCCCTCCTCCCTTTTTAAAACCCCTTATTAAAATTCATTCTACGCATTAATTTTTATTTTTCCACAAACCAGAGCAGTAGGGTCGCCGCTGGCCGGCCATTTCAGCCCCAGTAAACGGCCAACCGCAGGATGCCACTGAAGCAATTTCGATTTGTAGCCATTTGGGAGGGTTTGGGGGAGGAGGAGGAGGAGGAGGCAAGCCATGCGTGGGAGGAGGATGGCTCGGCATTACGTATAGGAGGGAGTCAGTGGCACGAGTTAGGCGGCTACTCCTTGCTCGGAAGCTCGTTGCGGCATTACCAATGTGTGTGTGTGCCCTGTTGTGCGATAAACAGATTGCTGTTGCCTAATTGAATTAGTGAACCCGACGGGAATTTCAGGTGCTGCAGCAAACACGCTTTGCGTTTGGTTCGCTGCACCCCGGAGAGTGTTCTCCCTCCTCGTATGCATGGTGGCGCCGGTTGCCTTACAGCATGCTGCATTTTCCTGCGAAAACGGTTATGGGGGAAGCAGGAGGAGGAGGGGGAAGGAGGAGGAATAAGGGAAAGGAAGGAAAGAGACGAGGAGAAGAGAAGAGGACGCACGTTCCGACCAAGCAGATGCTTTGCATTAATTGAATCCGAAGAAGGAAGAGGAGAATAAACGAAGGAGTCAACGAAGGAACCAACGAACAGAACGGGGACTTGGCATTCGTGCCAAAGATTCGTAGACGGCAAATCCACTTCGTGATTTCAGTTGAGGGAGACGCGGGTGCGAGTGGTGTGGGTGGGTGTGTGTGTGAGTGTCGATGGGGTAGGATGCCTGTGCGTGCTGTTAGTAGGCGTTTGATGTTTTTTTTTTTAAATATGGAATCGTCCACTGACTTCCCGTTGTCTTCGCTGCGACCCAAGTCCTCCTTTCTTTTCGTTCGTCTGTTTTTTGTCGGTATTTAAAAATAATAACCTGGACGTTGCGAAAAGATGGAACAGGCATCTGCTGGAGAAAGGAACCACCTAAAAAGTAAAACATGGAGCTACTAGAGAAGATGGTTCATTGCCGACTTCCGGTAGCATTGGCTTTCGAACGCTTTCGAAGAATACCGAGTCGCACCGTGGTATGACTTCACAGGCGTCGTTTCCTCCAAAGTAGCCCGGACAGCCAATCAAAGTACTGCTAGGAAGCACGTGACGAGTAGATTTACAAACAACGGATTTAAAAAAAACATAAAGCTCTGTGTTTTCATTGTTAGCCGACGAAAAAAAGCATTTACTTTAGTAAAAAAGCAAACTATAATAAACGGAGATACAGTGTTTTTTATGAGTTTCCGGTTAAAGAGTTTCCGTTTCCGTTTTATCTGAAAGATGTGCGAAGTGGATCTGCACACAGATGGACTTCACTTGACGTCATTGTGACGTCACTTCCTCTGGCATGGCTGTCTCCTACCCGCAACATGGACGCTTCTTTCATTTAATCCTTGGCCTGAGCCGGAAGCAAGTTTGTTATGTGAAATATGGCCTATTGGCGCTTCTTGTCCTACAAAAATTATCGTTCTTCTTTGTAAAATGTAACTAAACTCCGGGAAGTATGGTGAACTTGTTTGCGTCATAATCTGTATTATAGTTAAAAGCCAAAAAGAGCACATAAAAATAAGATTAAAACTCGACGTTTCGTCTCATTTCAGAGACATTATCGAGAGAAAAGTAAAAAATATATAACACAAGAAGTGATAAGTCGAGGAGTTAAAAAAAATCGGGCAAAACTGCAAGAAACGAAAATTTAAAACCATTAGGAACTTCGATGTGCGCTTGTGGTAGCCCGAAAGGAAGTGCCTGAAATTAGTGGAATACTATATTTATACAGATTTCCTGAGCGCCCCCCCCCCCCTTGGTGTCGGAATCTGTCAACTTTACATTTTTCTTAGTAATTCTTTATAATCTTTGTAGCTATTGATATTTGGTTGAAAATGGTTATGCAATGCTTGGGGGAATGGACAGAAATACACATTGCTTCAAGGTTAAGTTGGGTTCGGTAATGGGGTATATTTGAAATAGAATTTCGATTCCGGAAATACTAGGTTCGTGTCCTGTTTTGTAAAGTGCTGAACCAGTGAATTGGTTGCATATTTAAGTTTGCAATTGAATTCGTGGAATTAGAGATGCTGGACAAGTTGCTGTTTACCATTATGTGCATGTTTGATTTGTACATGTAATGTAACAAATCGCATATCTCCTTATAATTCCTTATTAGGAATTTTGATTAACTTTGCAAAGGTCTTTGTATTACTCCTTTCAAGTTGGTATGTTTTTTGCTTACAAGTGTGATATGATCTGTAAGCAGAAAGCTACGTACTGGCTCGGTTACCCCCTTAAAACTTAACTTTTTACTTCTACAATTTGTATACGTAGAAAAATGTTTACACACCTTCCAACGATAAAACATAACGACGTATGTAATCATGAATTATTCTGTAGATGTGGGGCGTCATTTTATATACCTTTATGTGGAATGTCATATACAGGGTGTAACCAAAAGGTTTGGACAAACTTTAATGTAGGAGTGTCGCAAATCTTGTTTACTTGCAAGTTTGCTGGGGCCAATGGCCAATCTTAGTCTTATGTGTGTAATCTTACATAGGTGGGAATAATCTATCTATGTATTGTAATTTTATTTCCGATTCCTGCCTCTAGAACCTTCTAGAACTTTCCATTACCCATAATACCGTTCGCGGTTGTCAGGGGTTACCAAAACGTATTTAAGCAAAGGAGCCAAATAGCCAAAATAATCAGCCTTTGGGCCAGCCAACTGGCTGGTCGCTTTGACCTCTGTTAGGTTTCCTGGTTAGGGGGATTTTTGGCAGTTAGGCCATTAGAAGGCCCAATTTTGGTTAGGCCCCTTTACCCTAAACGTTCCCCCAATCTCAAACAAGCCGCTTTCCCCTAAGCCTAGGTTAACCCTAAAGTTCCCAGCTCGCTAGTTTGGTTCAGTCTAATTGTGCGTGCTCTCCCACTTTAGTTTATTTCGCGTCAGGAGTCCAGATCAACGCAACGAAGAAAGTCCATATACAAGTAGGTCCGGAAAGTCTTCCTGTCCAAGAGACAAATCTCGTCACGTTAAGGCTTTCTCTCCAGCTTTACCAAGCAGATGTCGTGGTTTTAAGTGACCACAAGCAGTACTTCATCTGCTATTGAATCCCAGAAACAACCCTGGCCTTTCTGGGAAACGTTGGCACTGCTTTAAAGTATTTTATTTGCTATCGGCAAACCAGCAGCAACATTACCGGCCTCGCTGGAAATCATTGACTCTAGTAATGGCGGCTTTACCAGCTGACTTGCAATTAACAGTAGTGGAAGTGCCGAGTTCAAAGGGCCAACGTTTGATGGGTGCGTGCAAAATTGATGATGTGTGGCCTTGGAAAGGCGGGCTTTCCAGAACTGTGTGTATAAGGACTGACGTTCTGGTGTCTGGGATCCGTGGTTAAAGTTTGACTAGACCTTTTGTTAATACCCTGTTACGATGTTTTAAGCCTCCATCTATGATTTCGTGAAACAAAACGTTTCAACTGTTTAAAATGTAAGCCAGCAGGACGAATGTGAACGCAGATAAATTTAAGTTGAACAAGAAAATACGTCTTCTAAAACGTTTAATTCAGTTTAATCAAATCAACTACAACTCAAATGAAACGTTTAGCACTAAACAAGACTATCAAGTGGAGAGGAGGTGAAGCAAATGTCTGCCCGGCCGTCCATTCTTGTCACTCACTTTATCTGAAACAGATTTTAGAATCTTAATGGAATTATTTTTCAAAGGATTGCTTGCCGTTACATCGTTAACTACCATTCAAGGCGTTATACCATACCAAATTGTTAAACTTGTTATGGCAAAACATGTCGCATTGCAGCTAGAAATTCCCATGGAAGTTGAAATATGATGCCAAATAAAGTTGCCAAGCTCATATTTCTTCTAAAAACTCCCATACTACTACTATTCGAAGCTTGCAATACTCGCTTCATTATGCAAGGATCAAAAGTGGACGGACAGTAATACACAAACAATATCTAGCCTTCAGTGTTGGTTTTAAACATTATACTTTGGATAGTGAAGTAAACGTTGTAAGCTTCAAAACACAGGGACATTGTCTTTATTCCTCGATGGATTGTTA
>JAHWFP010153500.1:0-10129 GCA_023313725.1 Lithobius niger | reverse complement strand
AGGACTCTTCTCATCCAGAATGCATGAGGGATGAAGCCAGGTTTGCACCCACATCCTACATCCACCATATGAGACAGTCATGCTAGGTCTCCATCTTAAACTAGATCGTCCACTGCCTTCTCATTCGACTTACTGGTTTATGTAGTCTACTGTAAAAGTTTAAAACAATCCAGCAGCAAATGGTAGATGGTCTTCGGAAGAAGAACATACTGAATCAGTTTGTTTCTTTAATGGCATGATGGTTTAATCAATGAGTCCCTTTTCTGTGCCGCTCACTACACGCTATTGTTTGTACTTTGTTTGGTTAACCTCAGTTGTTTGAAAGCTAGGCTTCGTATCGACCTCTCCATTTTTGTTGCCGTATTTGAGTAAGCTAATGCATGTACTTCCAGCATCAAAAGGACATACGGTCAACAAATATTAACTCGCCAGTTTTGAATTTGCATAAAAACAAAAACTTTCAAGAGTAACCTTCATCCATGTTGTAAGGGACTTTAATAGTGACTTTCAAAATACTTAGAAGATGTTATAGTGGGCTTTGCTTAGGGTAGGCGAAGAGTAGTTTGCCCTTGCAGCGATAAAATCGTAGTCCTCCATTGGAAGGGCCGAGAGAGGGTGGGGGTGGAGCGTTCTCCCCAACATCCGGCTTGTTGGGTAGACCCCTCATGGAAACCGGTAGAGGATAATGTGGGAAAATAAAGTTCACACACTCAGGCAATCGTCTCATTTGAACGTTTACTGGCTGCTGTTTACGGTCGTAGGCTGCACGATTCTCTCTCATACCTCCGATGGAATACGGGAAACAACGTAGTGTAGCACGCGAGTGGGGGGGGGGGGGGTCCCAGAATACTGCTAGGGGAATTAGAACACTCCAGATACGATAAAAGCTTGAAATCCAAATTGCTGCATACGTTTTTTCAAACCAACACCCTTTTTCAAAAACAATCTCGGCAAGAGAAAATATGTAACGAACACAAGCTTAGACCTCTTTGTACCTTTATTAAATAAAACTTCACAAGTAATGTACAGATTAAAATTATGCTTTGTTAAAAAAAAATCAATCGACCATTTAATGGCATTAATATTGTGGATTTTATATCGAAAACGCAGTAACCACCGTTAGAATCGAACATAAGCATTGGAATAATTACAATAGTAAGCAAACTTCAAGTAGCAAACCCTCCTACAATTGCCCTAAATTTGCTTCGCTTCAATTATGATCGACGAAATCCACAAACGAGAATGGCCGGCAATCTTTGTAACGACGAAAAATGGCGCATGCGTAGAACGGGAGAAAGAAAACAGGAATTAAGCACCAATTCATTAATCACTTGCCCATCTTTGCACTTTCGACGAAATTTCTTGCTCACTTCTACACAAAGATCCTCGTTTGATTTTGCACTGTTAATAATAATAATGCATACTATTGTGAAACGCCACTTCTCAAAACGCTACCCCCATTAAATGCGCCACACAGTGATTAATATAGTTAATTTTTTTTGGCAATTAGTTCAACTCCCCCAGGGCGTACCAAGATCACCACAACTGAACGCTACAACGCAAGACTATCTTCGTTTCGCAGTAAAATTTAAGCACTAAAGTGACTAGGTACAATAACAAGTATGGAATATTCACCTTTTTCCAAAATTGAATTCAGTCCCTTCGTATCTCAGTCTCCATTGGTCAAATGAACGGCAGGAACGAAACTACAAACCCAAAAAACGCATGACCCCCTCGACGTTTGAAAATGGAACCAGGCTTCAAGTCTACACAACGAAGAATGTAGTCACCAACTTCATACGTGGGCGTCCATCCAAACCACAGGAGAAAACTTTTAAGGTCTCGTTGTTCTAGCGTACCCACAATGCGGCTACATTCCGGATTCACACCGATCGATTGCCAACGTTCTAGACCGACCATCACTTTTTATGCAGTGGAGAGAATTTGCATAAACGGCTCATGAAATATATTTAATAAAATAACAGAAAGAGCACAAATTAAAGCCAATTAATTACCCCAGTTTGGTAAATATCATGGGTAATTTTAACAAAAATGTACACAATGCATGCTAAATTAAGAAAATAAATATTCCAGAACTACAATCAGATCATGCAAGGCCCATCGAGAGGCGGCAACACAGGTTCCGACAAGTACCGGACGCAACCATTATACCAGTTGAGGGGAGGTTGGCAAGCGAACAGCGATTCGGCAATATGACCGGCTATTCTCCCCATGGAGTGCCAGACGTTCAGAGATGACAAAACTAATATTCCCACAATAGGATATTTGTGGATTCCTTTAAAATCCCGTTAAGGAAGTATCTTAAGAAAACCGAACTTTCAGGATTGCAATACCTGTGTTGTAGTTTTAATCTGCAGCACTGTCGGGTGCGTGATAACAAGGGTGACTGTGGAATCAGAATCCTGTAATGTAATGTGTGGCGCAGTGGCAACCCGGGCCACTGCACTGTGACTGAGGGTGATGCTAATATCGTATCTGTCGATGCGTCATTAAGCCTCAATCCTTCCCCACCCCCTACTTGAAGAGAAACTACCATGCTGATAAGGAGCGGTCTCCGGAGCGAACTTCTTTCCAGCTAATAATGCTAGGGTTCATGAGCGAACTCTTTACAATCCTGCCGATTCATATGAAAAGAAAATAACCTAACAATGCTTGCAATGCCTACTATCAGAGACTTCTACAAGGGAAACGAGTGTAACCATTACCAATGTATTACGCATGGCAGATCTGAATAAGATCATCGGGTCAATCCGGGCTTTCCGGTTAAGTTTTCTGCCACATCACCAGGTCACCAGTTAAGAGCTCTTGCCCCGTTAACACACGTCAGACTTGATAACCGGTTGACTCCGACTGACTTGATAACCAAGTGACATTAGGAAGCGTCAAAGATACTGAAAACGCGGTTTTATTTCAAATATTGAAGCGGACTACAAGTAACACCGTTTTTAAAGAAGGAATGTTTTGGATTTTTTCTCACAAAAATTCTGCAGGAGCTTATACAATCCATTTCCTCGGCAGAACTTTACTTAAATTCAGTTGTTACTGTTAGCGTCGTAAATTTCGACCAGCCGTATCGTTTCGGTTGTGAATCTGTCCAGTTAACGTGAGCCTAGAATCAACCGATTTTCAGGTCACAAGACTTTCGAAAAAAAGAGTAGGGCGATCCAACTTATAGGGTGTAACAGAGATAATGGATCATGGTCCACAATTTCCTTATAACGTCTCCAGTACAAGTGAAACGTAAATGAGTGCATGTTGCATCGTTAGGGCGGCATTTGTATGCAAACAGTTACATGGAAACAGTCGGGTTGATCTTGAAATATCCGACCAAGGTCATCAAATGTTCATCCTTTTTCACCTTAGCATTGTTGACTACTAGGGGTAAATATGCACGGGGTGGAGAAATTATGTCTAATGGCCGGTTGACAGCTAGGTTATTATCGCCAACCTCAGTCACAGTGCAGTGGCTCGGGTTGCCACTTCATCACATGTTACAGAGATGTTAACCAAACCCCACATCTAGACCTAATCGTATATTTATACCTCCTGCAAAAAAATTGAAAGACCCAGGAAATTGAAAAATGTACGGAATCAAAGAGGAAGAGAAAATAGAAAACGAGGCAAACAGTGAAAATCATACTAGCAGCAACGTAGTAAAGTAAGCCACAATTATTGCATGAATTTCGCTGATGGCTTGTTTTCCTTTTTCCTTTACGCAATTTTCAGAAATTTGCGTGTATTTATTTAATGTAGTGAATCATTAAACAGTAAAACCCCAAAGGAAGGGGGGGGGGGGATTGAGGCTTACTGGCACGTTGATAGCAAGGTCATTAGTGGCAACTTCAGTCACAGTGCAGTGCTCCGGGTCATCATTGCACCACACATCACATAGGTGTTAAACAATCCCCAAATCTAGATCTTATCATATATCTGTATCTCCTGCAAAAATTTAAAAAAATGTAAAAAAAACACCGGACAGGAGGACAGACTTACCGCCTAATTGATGCGCTAATTCTCGTGGCAGATGGAAACGGCGACGAGCAGCTTCAAGATGGCGACAATCAACAAGTAAGTGACGGACCGTAAGTGGCCGTTGACACCAATAACATTCAGGAGGAATAACAACCCCTCAAAAAAAAAAGCAATGAGGAAGTTTGGTGTGACCAATCCGTAAGCGGGCCAACATTCCCTGACAGTACATTTAACAGGCCGCAACTTATCTTGGCAAGTCTTGTCTGTCCCACAAGGCTTGCCAAAAAGCGTACAACCTCACTCAGACATAGATTTGGAAAGGCATCCGAAAGACCCCAAATGAATGAATAAAAATCGGTTACTAACTGAAAACGTTAAAGACAAAAAAAAAAAAAAAATGAGGGACCGCATGTCTCAAGCAACTCACTACCGATTCACCTCATTTACTCCCTTATAATCTTTTTATAACTTTTCTTTCGCATACACAAAATTTACATTTATTAACCGAGTTTCATTCCGCCTTTTAGGTTGGCATTATTTATTTCAAACATCTTTTCAAGTTACAACAGTGGTGTGTACGAAGCTCAGGTAAAAGGTTGAAACGTTGTGATGTTGAAACAGCCATCAAGACCAACCAAACTAACGTGCAAACCGTTCCCAACGATTCCATAACGTCATCCACGTTATTTTGATTTTAGATGTTACAATGGTAATTACGGACCCTGAATTACCTCTGTTACACCATGTGTGTTAGATCGTACTGCATGTGGTGAAAGGTCCTGAAGTTAGCTTTGGATTTTTCACTATACAGATGCAACTGCAGAGGAATGAACCAATAATTTCTACTGCATCTTACAATAACGGCCAAAGAGGAAATTAGTGCCAGTCGGATGAACCAGTTCCCTTAGATGGTTTTTACGCTCACCTTTTTCACTACGGCTGGCTGACTTGGGACAGATTTTGGAGTAAACGTATATACATATATCTAAACCATGCGCAATGGCTGTTTGCCGTGACGTCACCATGAGTTAGCCAATGAGGAACGAGAACAACGGCTGTTTGGCTGTCTGATTGGACCAGCCCAGTCACGTGTTATGCACGTCACAGCAAACAGCCATGGCGTGTGGTATAGTCATTGGGATAACTTTTAGACACGTTTTCTAATTTTTGAATGTGGAACGCAGATTTCATAAATAGTGGAACCGAACGCATCGTTCGCAAGAAGAAATGGAAATGGCAAAGATGGCGTCGTACATCCCGGGTCAGTCGTAAGCCAAGAAGCCACTTACCGAAACAGAATGGTTTCAAGTTGATGTGAATCCTGATATTTGATTGGTTACATTGTCACGTGCTGAAAATGTGTTATTAGTGACATTCGGGTATATAATTCAACAATCTTGCGATGGTCAGAGCAATCTTGCTTGAGCTTGGCAGGTATAGATCGTTATGGCGTTCGACCTTTGCATGTATTGTTGCGTCTGGCTGTTGTTGAATCCGAGAAAAAGACGCAGCATGCAATAGGCCTATAGTGCGCAATTATTGCCAGCAAGCGGGTTTGCAAGCACCGTTCATGTATATGCTTCTGAGATATTAAGAACTCGTTGACAGTTTCGTTGAATTGTTGTTCATTTATACCCACCATGTAAACGTAATGAACACTTTTCCAAATATAATGAACACTTCCCTAAACGTAAGGGACTCCTTTCCACAACGTAATGAACACTTCCCTGTAAACTTAATGAACACTTCTCTTGATGTAATGAACACGTCCCTTAACGTGTTGAACACTTCCCTAAACGTAATGAACATTTCCCCTAACGTAATGAACAGTTCCCTAAACGTAAGGCACACTTCATTAAACGTAATTGACACTTCCCTTAACGCAAGGAACACTTTCCTAAACGTAATGAACACTTCCCTTAACGTAATGAACATTTCCCTAAACGTAAGGCACACTTCATTAAACGCAATGAACATTTCCCTTAACGTAATGAACAGTTCCCTAAACGTAAGGCACACTTCATTAAACGTAATGAACACTTCCCTTAACGCAAGGAACACTTTCCTAAACGTAATGAACACTTCCCTTAACGTAATGAACATTTACCTGAACGTAAGGCACACTTCATTAAACGTAATGAACACTTCCCTTAACGAAAGGAACACTTTCCTAAACGTAATGATCATTTTCCTAAACTCATCGTACAGGTTAGAGACCCATTATATCAAAACCGATCCCTTTCACCGAACGTGACGTCAACGTATGGTCTCAATCATAATACGCTCGCCATCAGCTTTGTCAAGAGCTTTACTAAGCGGGTTTCACTTAAATACCGGCCTTTTACATCTTATACAATAGTCGAGTACACTTATTACCTTCTTTTAGCCTAATGGGGATGCTGATTGTTGCGACAATCTTTACCATTGTTAATGTTTGCATAAATAATCCTAAAAAACAACTGTAGGTTCGCCATCTTCAGCATAAAAAAACCGTCTCCTGAAAAACTCCTTGAGAAACTACTTTGGCCAAGATGTGGTAACCATGCTTGAGATTTCCAGTCAGTTTAGGAAAGTGCTCATTATTTCCCCTATGGAACAGTTAGTTTAACTGCTTTCCTCAACACACAGGTTGATTAGCTGTAGCCAAATTTATAGCTCCTTGACGTATATCGTAATAACGCAATGTGGTTTGTATAGGTAAGGTTTCGTAACCATAAATGCAAGAAATTTTCCGTTGGTGTTACATGACGTTTAAAATTGCAAAATTATTAAACCCACTTGCCGTTTATGAAGGCTGACGGCATATGAGAATGTCGCAATAAATTTTGTAACGACCTCACTTAAATTCACGAATGACATTTAAACCAAAGTCAATCGTGACCACTTTTACCTCACGTTCTGTTTCCCCACACCAAATGACATTGCACTAGCTGCAGCAACGTTTACGGCCCAGCCCCCAAGCGCACTGTAACTGAGATTAAAACACGAGATAGCTGGGCACGTGGTAAAATGAGGTTCGAGTATTAATAGCAGCATTAATACATATTTCCTAATTTTTTTCTGACGATTATAAACATTCATTTCACGCAGGTGTGCGGGAATACTGGTTACATTACGGTATGGTAAAGTAGCAGCGATCAGTGTTAGTGAAGAAGCAGTGACGCTAGCACAAGATAAAGATGACTGGGACAGTTTCACATATCAATGTTGGGGTTTAATGGTTCAGGAGTGGGTTATTATCATTGCTATAATAATAACAATACCACCCTTTAATAATACCCCCCTATGATAACACCCCCTTATCATAATAATTCCGCTGACTAATCGGGGCTAAAATGAAGTTGAATAAAAGTTTTGGGACATGGTGTTACTGACACTGTGGCAAGGAAAATTTGAGGAAAATAATATTCTAGTTAAAAGGAGCGAAATGTGCCAAAACATGTAACTCGCATATTTCAGTCCTTTTAACTAAAATAAAATTTCGTCAATTGTTCTTGCCCCAATATAAGTAATATTATTTCCCCGAACTTTCATTTAACTTCATCTCATCCATTTAGCCACGATTAGGCAATGGAATTACTATTAGGCAGGTAAGCATTGATAACAACCAAAACCTGAACTATATTTAATGCCAACATTGATATGTGACACAGTCTCAGTCACCTTTATCGTGGGCCAAAGTAACAACTTCACAACCAGTGATAGCTGCTATCGTATCATCCCGTAATGTAGCCAATATCACTGCATCATTTTGGTGCATCAGCCGGGAATTGAACCCGGGTCACCTGCGTGGCAGGCGAGCGTTCTACATCGATTCATTCATCATTTTCGCCTGCGACGCAGGCGACTTGGCCAATGCACCAAAAAATGATGCGTGGATACTGGTTATATCATGGTATGGTACGATAGGCGTGATCGGTGGTAGTGAAGTAGTGACGATAGCACACGATAAAGGTGAGTGAGACATATCAATGATGGAATTGAATGATTCATATTTTGGTTGTTACCAATGTTTGTCTGCATACTGATCATGGCTAAATCGAATGGGATGAAGTTAAGTGAGAGGTTGGGGACATGATGTTACTGACATGGCAAGGATAATTGGGGAAATATTATTTTGGTTAAAAGGATCGAAACATGAGACTTAGATGTTATGGCTCATGGATGGGAGTGGTGCTAAGAACAGAATAATAACAAAAACATAATACAGTCGGGCTTCTACAGTCGTTGTCATGGTAAAGATTGCAACAGCTTTGCTGTACTTTGAGATAGTTTACAGTGGTACATTGTTACGCATGACAATCATCTCCTGGAACAGAATAGTTGCAGTGATTCAACCAAAACGCCAGGACCACTGTGATACTATGCATACCTGGACAACAGATACATGTTCTGCCCTGTCGTGGTGGAGACTCTGGGCTCCATCGGTGGAGAGCGCCTCTCCCTGCTCCACGCCATTGGCCGGAAGATCACCCATATCTCGGAGGAGAAGAGGTCATCCTCCTTTCTGCTCCAGGGCATTGGTGTCCCCATTCAACGGGCAATGCTGCATCCATTTTGAGCATCATCGCTACTAAATCTAGCCTGATGAATACGTCATTCGTCTCTAAAAGCTCCTTTTTTTGCGTGCATTTTTTCTTTTTGTTTTGTGTTCCTTTCTTTTGTGATATTGCTTTTTTACACTTATTGTATTCGTTTCGAGTTTCTCCCCTAAATATTGTATGTGGTTTGCTGTATAAATCTATGTATGATACCATCCAATGGTAAAGGCGTCACGGGATAAAGGGTCCAGATGTGGTACGAAGATTGATCCCGAACGGGGTTATTTCAGCACCGTCCATTCCCACCTTCCGACTTAGACTGAAAAAGGTTTACCCTTCGGGTTTCGTCAGTTTGTAGACCCTTTTGCTTCCTGCCATCAACCCAATGGTGGGTTTTATTAAAATTGGCTGCGTTAGTTAGTGGCCCTATAGGACCCTTCGCATTTCTGTTGTTTTCCCAACAAATAAATATTATTATTATTATAGTTATGGGATTTAAAAAAAAAGCTGTGAAGGAAGATTCATAAGATTCCTGTCTTAGGCTACTTGTATTTATGCATAATTTGCGTTTATCCGTTGATTGAAAGACGTAACCCACTTGATCTACAGGTACCTTTTCACATGCCATCAAATGATCTGATGCCTACATAACGATCTGATGTCTGGTTATTTTCCATGAATAGAGCAGTGACATTTGCCGCCATATTGGGACCAGTATGGGTTAAACAAGGTGCACTACATAAAAATGGAGGGAAAAACAACGGAAAAGCGGATTTCTTAGGCTTAAAATAACGTTGTTTTCTCCAACAACAAAAATCTCGCGTTTTAGGTCTAAGAAATCACTCTTCACAGCATCGGCTTCAGTATGACGCCCTTCTGTTTCTCACTGCAGTGTCCCTTGCAGCTAACCCATTAAGGCTCCAGCATAGAGTTATATACAATAATACTACGTCGTGTCACTGCTCCATAGTCTGCATGTATGTGTTCATGATGTCAGGTTAGTTTTAACCTTTGAAAGTCATATCCCCAAAACCCCATACCCAATATTATTGAATTTCAAACTTAAATCGACAAAGAAAGCACGGAATGCATGTACGAAATTTTAAGTGAGTTGGTGAACGGGTTCATAAATTATCCTGGAGCCAGACAGACAGACGCCGGCAGAGGATGAGTATAGCCTTTGCGCTGCTTCTTAGCGTGTCTCGCCAAAAAAATCCCTTCAGGCCAAAAAGCTAGTCGAAAGTGACGTCCTTATATCGGAATTTTTTTACGTGTAACTTAAAAGCCGTTGAGCAGACTGACACCAAACCATTCACAAACCATACTTATAGTTAGCATTTTTAACCCTAAATTGCCATTTATGTTTTAATGCGTCCTTTTACCACATGTTAGTGACAGTATGTAAGATCTTTCGTATTAGCATAGGCGAATGTATTCAGGTTCATGTGAAAGGAGGAGATATGTTTTTGTTTCCAATAAGAGTAATAAATGCATTGTCGTAATTTGGAGCAGGGTTACGGCTAGGTAGTTGCCGTCTATAACGATGGATTTTTACAAGTTAGTTATATAAATACAGATGCAAACCCATTTACGTT
>JAHWFP010153492.1:0-11197 GCA_023313725.1 Lithobius niger | reverse complement strand
CAGTTTTTACAGACGGCTTTGCAGGAGGAGGTAATTTTTTTGTTGACCTTCATCAAAAGAAAAATTGTCTGAGTCATTTTCCGAGTACTTGGGAAAGTCCGAACGTCTCTTCCCCCAAAAGAACGAGGGTCAAAATACTATACGATGTTTTGTAGAAATACGGTCTGTCCAGGGGTCGTCATCATAACTATGTTTCCTTTCTGCCAGTTTTTGTTCCAGATACACATCGAGAAAAATGCACTTTACTGAAGCATGCAGGTAAAATGTCCGTGTGTTGTTTAGTAGGTAAACAGAATTCCGGCGAACTGACGAACCAGCCATCAGGAGAACTGGCTATCTGGCAAACTTTTTTTTCAATATTTGTGAAGAGACGGCGATCTGGTAATATGCCGAAGTATGAGACTGTCGAGTAGCGAAGCCTTATACTGGCGAAGATTGTTTTGTTATCCCTTTATTTTCACTTCGTTTCTGAGATTGGTGAACTGGCAGAGCAACATTTTTTGAGTCAGTTCTTATCGTTGCTAGCCTTTGGCAACTTTTCGAGTTCATTTTGAAGCGGTTTTATTTTGTTCTGAGGCTCAGAATGTGGGTGTAATTTTTTCTTTTCGTCGTGTTTTGGGACATTTCCCATCTTGTTTATGATATGATCTCTGTCAAAAGACTTTTTTTGGGAAGGTCTTGAACCTCGATCGCACTTTACGAGGTCGTGCGTCTTGGACCTTTCGTTGCTTTTTTTCGTTTTCTTTTTCTTTCGCAACTTTAATGCCCTACATCTTCGACTCTGGAACTGGCATGTCCGTTTGCCGTGATACTGTCACTTTCGACCCTTTGTCTACGTTACTATTTATTTTCAATGAATAGTTAGTTACCTTAGTGGGCTTTGATTTCTGTATCTTGGATTTGCCATCCATTTTCGAGCAGTGACCATGACCCAAATCAGACATAGCGGCATTTTCGTCCTGACGACATGAGATTGAGAAGAAGACTTTGGTGAGACGAATACGGATGAAGAAGACTTTGTTTATGCCTCGCAAGATGGTGGCACCGACGCAGTTGCAGTGGCAGGCGAACATAGTTTAATGCGTTATTGACCAAGCACGCCAGCAGAAGCAAAGAATTTAGCTTCAAATGCATAGAATCAACCATTAACGTTTTTTTTTGTTTCCCACGTTCAATTTTTTTCGCATTATGTCGAGACACGCATTTATGTCGACCTTCATACATTGTTGCACTGCAGAGAGCACTAACTGAAGGTTACTTGTATTCAGCGGGGATTTGTCTCCGAAGAGAGAAAAATCTGTGGGTGAACTCTCTGCGTTCTTCGTGTGTCGTCTGCTACAAACAAAATATGAGCCAAACGTTACCGCTGTGTTAAGCAACTGTCTCGTCTGGCAGAAAAACAATCGGCCATGAAATTTCTTTACTTAATGGTGTTTTGAAGACCGAAGTAGGCGTCACAGTTGCAGAGGATTGAGCCTGATGTTCCAAATGAGCCTTCTTCTGTGCTGATTTATGCCAAGTGAGGAAAATTTTCTTTTACGGATTTTGAGTCGAAAAGTTCGTATAATTAACAATGAATTTCCATAAAATTGCAGGGATGACACGCAGGATGGATATCCTTTGGGGTTTTCTGGCAGGTGAAGGACGGAAAATTGTCGGTGGCAAGAGAGGTTTGTAGTCTAGCGTCGTCTATGATGAACAATGGTGAACGGGCGAAGTGGTGATCTGTCACAAAATAAAGCGAACGGCGGGGCTCCCCTTGTGTACTGCACAAGTGGCCGAAACGAAGAGAGAGAGCAATGGCTGCTATATCACAATGATGTAGTCAGCACCGCCAGCGCTCCTAGCAGGGATTAGCTAAACTAATCTTATTGCGATATAAGACATAGATTGGGTTTTAAATTCAGGCATTTGAAGCAAAATTAAAATGATTTAGTACAAACTGAAGGTTAGTATTTTGCAGATAGTAAGAAACCACTGCTTAACAGCAGGACAAATTTTAACCATTAAAATAAAGTACCCGGTGACCAAGACGACAAGCTCACCACTTTAAATTAAGAACAAACCAACTGCCATCTCTTTTGCTAGGAGGGAGGTTGATAAAAACTTAGTCTCCGAACTTCGTCATATAGTAATGTGTCATACTAAGACTTGAGAATTTTTTAAACGAGATAATGCTTAAATACTTCTCAATTATTTTACCTCTTTACCTCTTAAGTAATGTTTGCGATTTTCGTAGTATGATGCGGCAGCTGCTGCTTCTGCCAAGACTCCATTTGAATTACACACACACTTCTCAGGTGGTAAAAATAATGGAACAAGCGACTTTTAAATGCCTTTTCTTTATTTTTGTGTTTTATGTTAGTAACGTTGTATTGGGTTAGGTTAGCTGGAGGGGGATTGTTAAACAATATTCTAGCATACTAGCTGACACGATCTGCGCTATGGCTGTATTACAAAGATACTAATAGTCTCTTGCATGCATTAAGCTTTTTTCTTGTTCTAGTACAATACGGCACTTTTGGAAAAAAAGTGATCTCCTTAGTGCAAATGATTCCATTTGTAAAGGTGCCACGCCAAGATTTCGAACTTTTCTGCAACTCTGGCCAAATAGGCCTATTTCACAAACACCGGAAACTCTTTTCAACACCCTGCAAAAACCCCTGGATCAATTCAACCGAAACCTTAAAGAAACTCAACCTATCAACTATACCTTTCTTTCTGCCCAAACAGAACTTTTAATTTCAACTTCTATCCTTTACTACAACGAAAAACGTGAGCAGTAAACATCACCGCATAAAACTTCTGATTTTATGACTGTAAATAATGTATTTTCGAATTATTTTTACAAGGACATAAAGTCTTAGCTCAGTGTGTTTATGAGCAAAAGGGTAATGCAAGCTCCATGTCGTATACAACATACATGTACTTACACATCTTTTTTTTTATGCTTGCCGTTTTTATTTTGATCTGTTGTGGCAATGGCCAAGTTACGACCTTTTACTATAAAAACATCAACTTAAATGAATCTAGATGCTTCTAATTTAAACCCCCTATCCATTAATGTATTATATCCTTCTTTACTGAATAAATTTTAAAGTCCATGGGTGTTAAATTGGCGATTTACGGTACATGCATGGAAAAAGGTAATTTTGAAAAACAAAATATGTTGGAAGTTGATAATTTCTGCAAAAAAAAAAAAAATGCCAAAAAGCAAATAAATAGACCGTAGGACTCATAGGTGGTGTAGACTAGAAAAAATAATTCCTTTTTCTATTTCAAAATGGCTATCATCAACAAACAGGCCACATTTTACTGCCAAGTTAATATATTCTTCATAGTAAACAAGTTACAAATCCTGCAGTATCCCAAAATCACAGAAACTACAGAACCTTAATCAATTATTCAAATGCCTTTTCTTGAAATATATTCAGAAATTTGATTATATTTGGACAAGGAAAAAGTACTGAGCGTGCCTGATTCTGTGAAAATGCTCGCTTTTGCGCGTACTTAAAGTGAATTACCCAAAATACTTGATTATACGAACACTAAGTTCAAATAGTTTGGACAATCGAGGTTTCACTGAGTTACATAATTCGCCTTTAGCAAAATTGTAAGATGTCCTCAATAGTTTATCCTGAAATTTCAGAAAAAAAACAGCAGCTACTAATAAAGCGCAAAGCCAGCTTATTACCGTTTGGCGGGTAAATTAACTCCTGCCGCTAAAGTTGAAGTGCAGGCTAGACAACAAAGTGTGCAGTTGGAATATCCTTCTTCTACGAGTCGTCTTTCATCATTAGTTAATCCGCTGTGATGATACGCCACGCCGTACGGAATCGTTTTTCGTAGGACTGGACATATGGTTCCATTGCCTTCAGCTGCTAGGGCCTGCAGGAGAGCTTCCTTATCAAGCTTTTTATGCGTTTTTAATGTTCTAGAATAAAAGAAAATTTATGTAAACTAGCAGAATTACCAGCTAGACAAGGGTGCCTATTGCTTCTTTATGTTACACAAGCACACACTGTGCACTTCAATTGTTCAGCTAGATCACTGTGCATAAACATTTCTACCGCATGCGTAACGTAAAGTCTTACCAAGTTACATACTTTAATTCTGAAACTACGAAAACAGATTTAAAAAAAAACACATGGGTGTCTAATCAGCACAAGTCTAAGGCAGCAGTCTCGTCAGTAGGAAAACGACGATCACGATTCACACTTATTTTTCACACTCAGTCTTGGAACTTCCACTTCCTGTTACATTAAAGGGACCAACCTTTCTGTTGAACATACCAGCATAACCAACACCTTGTTTGTCTGATATGTTTTCCTTGTTGTAAGCAGACCCATACAAGTAAAAAGTCTAGATTTTGTCATGGCAACACAAATCGCTAATAACAATCCAAAAGATAATTTTAGATTTCGAACCCCTAACTGGATCATTGAACCTTCACATGAGCACTTGGGGCAGAAAGCAATTCAAAGGTTCTTGCTTCCATAGTGCTTAATATTGGCTTTTCTGTTAAAAAGAACCCTGCGACCACCCCCCCCCCCCCCGATGTTGGCTTCTGACAGTTTTGCCGCATTGACCTATGTACATGTCGCAGGGAGTCCTTTTTAAGTGCATGTGGCCAAGACATTACGTAGAGCAGAGTCCAGACAGCACATGACGAACTGTGATGGTGGCTAGTTTTTGCTGCTGTGCTTAACCTGATGAAGATAGAGGCACATCGATACCTTGGCTACCTACTCTATACTGTTCTCGGAAATCATGTATTAAACACCCATAGGCTTACGCAGTTAGTAGGGATCGACCGGAGCCGGTACCGGAGCTGAGTACCGGCCGGTACTAGGGGTACCGGCACCGGTACAGGTGCCAACGTCTACAATCGAGTCGGTACTAGCACCGACCAAAATTTGGTCAATTCTTAACGATGTGCTTCCATTATTTATTTATTCAAATACATGAACCTTTATTCAAGTACTTCAAGAACTTTTATTTACTATCTTATATACCTTTAGTTATTTAAAGAATTCGGATGACTGTAAAACGTTAGCAGCGTAACTTGACTGCACCATCCATTGCAAGAATACTATGTTTTGGAGCTCAGGAACAAGGGTCATCACCGGTCAGCAGTAAAAATGTGCAAATCAAAAATCCAGCGTAGTGATGCTGGGGGTAGATGATCTTAAAAAGTTTTTCAAAATTCATTGTATTTATAAAATTATAAAAATGATAATTAATTTTAAGACACAAAAATGAAAGTTTTAATTATTCACTGCTGTGCTGTACTTGCTTGGCTCTATCAGATAGCGGTAGGGTGCTCTAAACGTTAAACCGGGAAAAAGTAACCGATAATAGGTCATAAAAGAAAAATATTGTAAATATAAATTAAATCGTTTTTTTTAAGTATTTATTACAAGGTGTAAGAGTTTACTTTGTTAGTGTAACAATATATATTTACTCTTATTGAGTATTTATAGATGCCAAACTCTAGCCTGCACATTACTGGTAGTAGGTGCACCTTTCAGTTACCAACTTTAAGAGCCATTTGTCAACATCCGTTTTTCCTTTGCCATCGTTTATTATCCAAGCAACTTTGCGTTTAAGCTAGTTTCAAACGTGTCAGAATTAGATTTAGGAGCTGCCAATCATAGTCATAGATATTTATTTTTAAAAGTTAATTCATGGAGATTGAAGAATCTGAAATGGAAACTTACTCACTTAATCTAAGCCTTTTTCCGTGTTGGTAGTGGGCCAGAAAGATTGATGATTGGGGCTGGTTTTAAACCATTTGTTCGTAAGTTGTGTGACGTTTGGAAAAGTTATGAGTTATAGAGGAGGGGGGGGGGGGGAGATTATAATTGTTCATTGCCCTTAACCACTTTTTTACTTGACCATATTTTGAATTAATAGGATATAGGTATTTTCGGTGGGTAGGGTGGTCCTGGAATCCTCTCCAATTTGACAGTTGATTAGAAATGAAGTGGAGTACGATACTTCAATAAATACGTCCAACTTTTTTTTTTATTATCTGTGCTTACATTTAGGTAGTCACAAGTACTGATACTTATCAGAACAGTTTTCAGTGGTATGCAAATCAGTTTAAGATTATTATTACTACAATGCTGACAAATGGCAACAGCCCTCCTCCTCGTCTTTAATGTGTTAGCTTTTTTTTTTTTTTTTTTACAATAAATGATGGTTCCATACGTTCATTTTTATTTTGGAACCGGTACCGGTACCGGCAGGTGCCAAAAGCAGCAAGGATCGGCACCGGCAGCACCGGTAAATTTTGGCTCCGGGCGATCCCTAGCAGTTAGTTTGGCAAAAATAAGGCCTGGGTGTTAAATAAAGTATAACTCATTTTCTAATCTGTCACAGACAAATCTGCAATAAAACCTTTTGATGATGTCGGAAAAGCCAATTTGAACATCCACTTAATTGCTGTGAAGAGAGGAGTGGATGAAAGGAGGACGACTTGCAGCCACAAGCAACCAGAGGAAAGAGTCCACTACGTGTTACCCCAGGAAGGGAGAAGGGACCAGTAAGCTATAGTAGCCACATACAGTAGTATGAACAGTCTAAAACTTAATACACAGCAACATTTTATCGACGGCCTGATATTAGGGATCGACCGATACAGGTTTTTGCCGATCCGATCCGATGCCGATAACTGTCATTCCGATCCGATCCGATGCCGATCCGATACCGATATTTAATATTTTTTACCAAGCAAAATTTATGAACTTAATAAGAACTAAAAAATACAATATTATCCTTGTTACTTCATATAATTGAAAATAAGTTATAATTATCATATTTTTACACTTTTATTGCAATGAGTTACAAAATGTTATTATTATTACACACAATGGTTCTATCTGGGTAAAATTTACCACTGCTTATCCCGTCCGGTTCCTTGTAACTTTTGGCACCTTCTCATACCAGGAACACAAGTAAAAATATGAACATATGGACCATATTTAAAGTTAAATGCCAAAAAAATAGAAAAAACCCATTTATCAGCACTGTAGTACAATGAATTTAACGCAGATTAAAATTCTTCATTACAAACGATTTAAAATTTCTGATGTTAAGTACGAGTATCCAACTTTTGTACTAACTGCATATGCACACTTGCATGAGACAAAAAACGAAAATCGGAAATTATAACTAATCTTTACAGGGGCTGGTCACGCCTTTTAAATTTCAAATCAACTGTCTAGTTTCCAGGCTCTGCTCCTCAAACCCCCATCCGTAAAAAAAAAAATCCTCGTAATTAAAATTATTGTCTAGCAAAAACTTAATTACGAACGAATGACAAATTAACGCTGGACAGTGGAAAAATATTCTTTTGCTTACTTTACTTGTCCCCCTCCCCAAACTTACGTCTAACTAAAATAGACCTCCGCTTAGGAAAAAGCGATTTAAAATTACCGTAGCCCATCTGGCCAACTACCCAGCACGAAACAAAACTTGGGTGTTTGCTTTACCAATCCAAGGCTTTACCATCCACTCTTGAATTTCTTACGAATAAACCTTTTTGCTGCAATATCTTTAATTGGTACTCCATATATTTCATTCAGATCCACTTGTAACTAGTTTTAAATAGATCATAGTTGCTCGGATAAACTGACTACGTCGAAGAAACCGGTTGTTTACAAAATGCTCTTTAAAAGTTGATACCCGAAAGGTGCACCTACTACCAGTAAAATGGAGGATACAGCTTGAATAATTTTAACAGTAGTAAAAACACAGCATTCGAGTAAATACTTGGATATTGTTATACTGTACTAGTAATAAAGTATTTTTTAAAAGTAATAATTTTAAATTTGACGAGACGATTTTTTTTAATGGCCTAATGTGCATTACTTTTTCCCGGTTGTCCGCGCAATGAGCACCCTGCCGATACCAGGTAAGACAAAAGACAACACACTCCGTAGCAAATAATTAAAACGTTTCTCGTTACCGCATTTTTTATGGATTTGTATTTCTAAAATAACTTACAATTTTGACATAATATATTTTTAAAACCTTTTAAAAATCACAACCCGCTTATGCACTGTCCAGGATTACTGACTAGCACGTTTTCTGTTGGCCCTTGTGACTGAGCTCCACCACAAAGAAATCTTGCAAGGATCGGAAGTAACGCTACTAATGCTGCTGCAACCATCGATTTCTTTAACTAACAAAAGGTAAACGAGATCGCAAATATAAGTTTATGTACTTTTACGTTAAATATTTAATAAAAGTAACTAAGATACACAATGTTCAGAATTAACCAAATTTTGGCTGGTTTTGGCACGTGGTCCGGTAGGACCAGCTGGTGCTTGCTTCCCGTCGATCGCTAGACAATTTAAACGCAATGCACTAGACATTAGTATTAGTATTTACAAGAATTTATAAATTGTTGGTATTGTGAGGTGACAAGCCTTTGCTAGTTAATCTGTTAAACCGAAGCAATTTACAAAACTGAAACTCGCGTTTGGCAGTGAAGTTGACATCGGTATCGGACACATAAACCGATCCGATTATCGGATGAAAAATATCGGCCGATGCCGATACCGATCCGATGATCGGTCGATCCCTACCTGATATCGCGTATTAATCCACATTACAACTTGACTAACACACAGATCAACTCGACCACACAGCTCAGGCATAGCACATGCACAAGGTTAACTCAATAGCTAAAGCATGCCCAGCCTACTCACTGTTGGAACTGCAGTCCCTCATGTTACAGGGCTGCAATGTAACAGTTCCAGTTCTAAGACACGTGTACTATGGTTACAAATACGTTGCACTGTATAAATCCTAAGTTTTTCTTACCTTGGAAGCCCTCTACATACAAGTTCAGCCACGTTTTCACAGTTTTTCTTTGTGGGGCAAAATATGAGGCAGGAATTATCTGGAATAACTTCCATAACCAATCCAGCTAAACCATCAGGGTCAGCAGATTTTGATGCCTCAGCACACTAAGAAAAAAAAATTTAATTAGGATGAAGGTAGTAACTCAGTTCATAGTGCTGTTACTCATAAGGATGGAATATTCTTCTATAATAATAATAAAGATTAACGATTTCCACAGTACGACCAGCATTACAAAATGTAAAACATAATGCAATGGCAAGGAAAAAAGGAAAATTGACTGGCCGGCTAAATTTTGTTTCTATTGCCTAACATAATATACATTACCTGTAAATTTAGCATTTTCTTTCTGAATGAGTATTTCCCTCAAGTTGAAAAGTCTAAAAGTAGCCAGCAGTCTAACCCCAGTGCGCAAGCACGCACCCCTCCTATAAAAGCGCCTGTAATGAAACGGATGCCATCTTCTTTTTCCCTCAATACGTCATGGTGGTGACTAAAGAGGGGAGGTAGGGTGGGTACAGGCAATGTATATATTTCTTTAGGCAATAGAAACCTAATTTAGCCAGCCTGCTGGGGGCCGGTCAATTTTCCTTTCTAGTTGCCGTCGAAAATGTTTATTACCTGTAAATTTAGCATTTACAGTACACTTCGTCTAAAAGGTGCTGGGCACCCCCAAATGAGTACCCTAGGGTTAGGAGCTGTCCCCCAAAACGTAACAAACTTAGCACTCTTCAGAAAAACTGTGAAACTGGAGTAATGGTTCAGTTTCTGGATCCTGGAGTGCTTAAGAGGGAGTTGACGACTCATCTGGCCGCAACAATGAGTCCCAAACGATGAATTCCATCAGCGTAGTTCGCCATGACTCTGACGTAGTCGGACGTGACGATTGGCTCATTCAGTAATGATGCTGTTCTTGAGGATCTCAAGAACTATTTCTTACAGTGAGAAGACCATTAAGTGGAGATGACACGAAGGGTCTGAGTCGTTTTCTCGATTTCGGTCACTAGGCGATCAAAGAGCCAAGCCTTGTAGGCGTGGATGAGAGAGTTTTGTTTGCTGGATCATGGAGAAGTTCCATGAAATGAAGAATAGGTCGAGGGACTCTTGAGGACGGTGGGTATAACTTGAATCTTCATTTTTGCATTTTTGTTTGTCCATTTGACCCTTGCAGTTTCAATGGCATAACTAGTGTAGCAAGGTTAACAAGCTTCTTCCCAGCGATGAAGGCTGGGTTCCGAATGAGTCTTAGGTTAGGACGAGTATCATTGGGAAGTTGTGATTCGAGATGATGAGTTCGGTCTTTCATGTCTTGTGACTTACTGTCAATGCTGTGAGGTTGAAAGGTCAATTCTTCTGAAAGATCTGAAGGTGAACAGGTTTACAGCGGAGGTGATGTCCTTGAAAATGGGTTGAAGAGGCCAGTTGAGAAACACTTGATGTCCTGTCCGAAAGAAGATTGGTGGAAGGGTACTCTCTTCTTCACTTCTTATTTTTTTAAGGCTTTCCTTGAAGTGGCGTGACGAGCCACATTGTTTTCATTCGACGTCATGACAGGATGGATGTGATGTGTGAATGAAAGGGTTGGGTTGTGAGCCGTCTTTCGATGTGAGGCTGGGGCAGAGCCAAAGCTGTATTCATTGGTTGAGACTGGCGATGGGGACGGTGGTGGGTCAATGGCCGGGAGGGTGATATGAAAGTCGGCAAAAGAGAGCACAGGGCGGAAATCCAGCGAAAAGAGAGCATTGGGCGGAAATACGCCAAGAGAAAGCACTGGAAGTTTTCGCTGGAGAGGATCCGAGTTCCTTGCGGGAAGGGTCAGGATGGATAAGATAGCTTGTGGCTTACATCGGCTGTTGCAGCAGTGACCACATGTGTAGTATGGGACTGCCGCATTGAAGTACCGTAAATCGCCTAATAAACGCCCTGGCTTTGCTAACGTCCACCCCCCAAAAATACCTTAAGGTTACAAATCGTGTAGTAGCTTTATTAACGGCACCCCCCCCCCTCACCAATCGGTTTTTTTTTTTAGTCAATAATGAAATTGACTTAAAGCTTCAAATGTTTAAAGAAATCAACGTATTATCCCTTTAAATCTTGGATGTTCTGCAAAAATTAACGAAAAGATTTATAAATTTAACGAAATCAACATTTAATTCAACACGATTCACGGGAGCATTTGTAATCGCGGAAAAATCGGCAATATTAGGCCTATGCGATCGATCATTCATGTGCGTAATATGGATTCAGTCTAGTGAAAACGCTACACCTTTTTCTCATTTATTCTCGAATTTAGTTTATTAGATCGTCCTCCTTCCAATATCTAACG
>JAHWFP010153491.1:0-13737 GCA_023313725.1 Lithobius niger | reverse complement strand
AAAAGGCGCACGATAAATCACTTATCGGCGGACCATTGTTGCAAAAGTATGGCTATAACTATTACTTATATGATATAAGGAAACTATAATTCAGGCCCCTTAAAGAGTGGCACACCAACTAAAATGCTTCTTGGTTTACAGAATACAAATGCCATGAAGAAATTGCTTTAAAATACCAACAATGGTCTGGTATCAAAGTGTATTCAAATGAAACTAACATTTTGTTTATTGTTCCCTGATTTCAACGTAGAGACCTATACTGCATTATCGTTCAAATTGATGCACTTTGAATGTGCGTTTTCAAAACATTGTTAGAAAACTTCAAGCCGTAAATTCATACCTTAGAACTTTTCAAATACCTCATCTTGACTCATATATTTGAAAAAACTCTAATTTTTAAAATTTTCCAATGACAAATTTTAAAAAAATTTAAAGATTTATAAATTCTTTAATTTAAGTCCTATTTCCAATACCCACATCTTATTTAAAAATGCATTTAACTTTGTGGAGATATCGAACCCTTTGCACATTTGGAGAAGCATGAAACATTTATTTCTCTCAGCTGTGATGAATTGGAGACTCTTTGTGGCGAACACGTTACTTCGGATGTCATTGGTTTTCTGAAAATTAAAATAAAAAACAAAATCTTTCCATTAATGTTCATAGTACTAGAATATTGTGTTTTTTGCCTTTCAGCACTGAGCCAGATAGGTTTAGGTTCTAATAAGTTGCTGAGCTGCTACGTTTTAGGTCCTAGCAAGTTTTTAAATATATGTTAGTTAATATGCATATCCACCATTAAATGGAGTGCCTACCTTTAATTTTAAACATATAGATATCAGTGGTCACACGATGCACTGTCAAGCCTGTAGGGAAGCCATGCGGACCCCTGCAGCAACGGGGAAGCTCATGTAGGACAGCACTGCAACTTGTAAACCTGCTACAGCGCAAGCCACTCACTCAGTGATATCTGTACTAAAGTCTTCCGATAACGAATAATAAAAAGGTAAAAGCTACAACATACTAACTAGTGCGCGACTCTAGCTGGTTAAACAATTTTGCAAAATTTAGCAAAATTTACTATCAAAATACAAAAGAATGACGAATGTTTGGTAAATCAGTTTTTGTGACGTGGATGTGAGTTTTTCCGACAGGGGTGTTTCATTTTTTTCAAATTGCGGTGTGGGAATATAAAAAAACTAGCAAAGTCGCTCGCTTCGCTCGCTCATTCCGCGTCGTCTCGCTCCCCTCCCCTTCCCCCCCGGCGCGGCCCCCCCCCCCCCCCATTTCATTTGCCGTTCGGTCGGTAGATGGCATCGTATGTTCGCGCTGCTGGACGTTGCGTTCTGGGCGCAGCTACTATCTCAGCCTTGGTCGGTAGATGGCATCGTATGTCCTGCTGGCTGCGCTGCAGATGCAGATGACTGCTTCGTATGTCCTGCTTGCTGCTGCTGCTGGCTGCCTTGCAGATTTTGTGTAATTATATATATAGATTTCTGGCTGCAGTCCTGTGCGCTGTCGTGGCATCTTTGAAACTTAAGACTATCTAGTTTCATGTTTGTATATCCAAGGTAACGGTAGAAATCGAAAATGACGCCACATTTTAATGGAGGATCAGGAAATTACGTAATTACTCAAAAATGACGTATTTGACCACATGTGATGTTAAAAACTGGAACTGATGTCATCGACCGGAGGTAACATCATAACCGGCAGTGTGTCAACCAGACTTGGTTGAAACTGATACTGTTATGCAAGAGGTTACAGAACTGATCGAATAGTGGTTGGTTGGCAACGGAATGAAGCTATCACCAGGGAATTCGCAGGGGATGGTGTGTGCTAGGAGTCTGGTACCTATTGTGTCCCTTCACATTGAGGACCAGTTAGTGGCTACTATTGGCAAAGTGCACTATCTGGCTATCTTGCTTGTCTCGGACCTCTTCATGGACCACAAATACCTGTATGCTCCGAGCTACGGTGAGGATAAATAAGTACAAAACGTCAAGTGTGCCGTAAAAAATGGGTCTATATGATTAAAGTTTCACATGTTAAAATGTACATGGATAAAAATTGATGATTTTTAATTGAAATAATCAAATGTACACTTGAGAAAATTCCATCTGTTTAGAACAGCACCTAAACAGATGCAATTTTCTCAATTATACATTTGATTATTTCAATTAAAGATCAACAATTTTTATCCGTGTACATTTTAACAAGTGAAAATTCAATCATATAACCCCCTTTTTTTACGGCACACTTGACGTTTTTGTTTGTAATCCGTGTACCTTTTTTACAGCTATGGCGTCGCGCTACAAAGCTTTATGCATGCAGTCGATTGTTGCTGGCCACTCTGAAACAATTCAACTCAGCTCTGAAAGCCTGTATCTGCGAAATAAATACGCCATTCTATCGTTTCTAGCTGCCATAACACGTGCACGAAGAATGGATCTGGAGTTTGCTGAGTGGCGTTGTTCCCTAATTACAATGGTTAAAACAATGTAAAACATTCAAAATGATCGTTCAGGGTCCCGTAACTCCGGAACGGCTCGACAATCGAAAAAGTGGTCTCTGTGAGGATGAAGTGCAGGGAAATTTCCGGCCTAGATCGTGTTTCAGATTTTAGGTAGGTGCAGTAGTTTTTTCTGAAACCGTGTCACACAATAACAAGAACAACCACAACAACAACAAGTGAACAGTTTTCATATTTACGTTTACTCTTGCACGGAAATGCATAAAAGTTGGTATAAATATACCTTCTATACCTATCTACTATCTGGCCAAGTTTGGTCGTAATACATTGAATAGGAACGGAGAAATTAATAGTTTTAGTTATGGTTGAAAGAGGACTTCAATCATGTATATGATACACAAACTCCTGTAAATTTACAAAGGAAAAAGGAAAACAAGCCAAACAGCGATAATTCCTACGCTTGAGTTGCAGACTTAGATGCGACGTAGCTTTGACCTACGCTTTGCTTACGGGATTTGCAATGTGGGGTCCAGCAGATTTTTTACCTTTAGACATGATGTGAAATGTGACTGACACGGCCCGTGTCAGTATGGCTCAGCGGTAGGACCTCGGCCTTTGGTTCCAAAGGAACTGGGTTCGATTCCCCGCTCAGGCAGCCTGACATATAAATCCAAAAGGCAATGTAAATTGGTTTGCATCTGTATTTAGTTGAATTAAGTGTGAAATCTGTAACTGATTGCTCCTCCGTTGGGAACATTCCAGTTTCGTAGAAACTATTATCACTTCATACCCACATTGTCTTCCAAAGTCACGGACAGTGAAGTTAAGGGTGCTGAATAGTCTTAAAACAGTCAGTTGGTTTCACCAAGTGCAATAGTTTTTAAAGTTATGTCACTGCTGGCCATATAACCACTCAGAGTTGTCGGCACACAAACATGACATGGTGTTTTCAACAGATGCGGAAGAGTAGGCACGCTTGCTTCAACCAAAGTCAGATATGCTGTAGATCTTGCTTGCCATCCCCAATGTTTCTATCCTAGCCAGCCTTGGTACCACATGACCAAGTGGGAAAGCGATCAAATCATCAAATGTACTTAAATAAGTAAGGGTAAGTAAGTTTATTCAACACAAATTACAATGGAACCAACATTTACAGCTAATTTCCTTTTTTTTTAACAAATTACAATAACAAATTAAAAATGCTTGCACTCATCCCTCAAGAGTTGATTGATGCTCTCGTGTGGACAGAAGATAAAGAAGAACAAATGAGCTGACTTATCAGAGAAAATCAAAATCTGGCTGCAATAATAGATCAAAAATCAAGATAAAAACATACATGTATGTACACAACATTTGAAAAAAAAAATGAGATACAAACAGCACGCAGTTTGAAACATACAAACCTACTTTCAAAGAAAAACTCTTGGAAAGCTATAGGGCAGTGACACGACGTAGTATTATTGTGTATAACTCTGTGGTGGAGCCAGTAACTGGGTTAGCTGCAAGGTGCACTGGAGGGAGAAAAGAAGAACGTTCTTTTAAGCCTAAGAAATCCGCTCTCAAAGCACTGTCTTGACTAGAAGTGCCGTTTTTCCGTTACATTTTAATCTAGTGCACCTTGTAGCTATTACCTCCAAATGGTGTCTCGTAGCCAATATGACGCTGCTCTATACAGACAAAAATTAGATCAATACTTAACAATAATTTGCAATACAAAACAACAAAAATAAAGACAAAAAAAGCTGGAAAACAATACAGTTTGGAAGAAGGAGAACAGAATAATAATAATAATATCATAATACACAGCTAGAAGTGAATTACTTATAATGGCCAGAAAATACACTCAGAAAGGCGTCATAACAGTGCGTCATAACGATGGAACCAACTGTGCTGAACATGCTTTCCAAGCCATCTCTGTTCAGGTTAATCAACCACCAAAATAGATGTTTCTGAAACAACCGTTATTTCTTTGCTCTTAACAGACAAGTTACGGTAAAATTTGTTACCAAGTAAAATGGCAACCATTTCCCAACCTCAAATAAAATGGGCGTTGCTCGGTCCCATTCAGTGGTAGATCCTTTCAATTACCCTTGATGCAAAGAAGACATTCTACTCTTTTGGACGAATCAAATAGAAGTCATCCACCTGAATTCAAAACATGCAACAACAATTGAATTAGCAACTTGAGACATCTATAGGCATTAAACTAGGAAACAGGCTTTGGGCCTATCGTAGGTAGAGCGAACAAACCTTTATTTCAAATTTATATTTAGTGTTTATTTTAATGACTGTACCATATTTGTTAATGCTCCTTAAAACTCTAGGAGAAATGGTCATTCGGCTAAGTTTGGGGTATTTGCCTTTTGGTGTGACGTACTGTTGTTATTTGCAGGCCTTTGTCTTATTTTAGCTTTATTTTCAAATAGACCAAAGCTATCTTATTTATAATTTATTAATATTATATTAATAGGCTTTCGTTTGCTCCATCATTTAGTGTCTGTTTAACTTCTTTCCACATCTGACACTAAGTTAATATAGATGCAAACCTATTTACGTTGCCTTTTGGATTTATATATCAGACTGCTGAGCACGGAATCGACCCACGACCTTTGGAACCAGAGACCGAGGTCTCTTCCAAAGGTCGTGGGTTCGATTCCCCGCTCACGCAGTCTGTCATATAAGTCCAAAAGGCAACGTAAATAGGTTTGCTTCTGTATTAATTTGACTCGAGCCTTCGGCTTTCAGTCCTGTGTTCCGACACTAAAGATGTGACTCATCACCGCTGATAAAAATATAACGGCACGTTTGAGAAGGCTGGCGCCGCTAATAATTCTGACATTTACAACAATAATTATTGCCGCGCAAAGTGCCTTCCCTAGATTGATTGATTGATATTTTATTGAGCCGATAAGGCCTCCAAGCCAGACCCTAGATTACAAAATGATAATAATAAAGCATTTAACTGTAAGCCAAACAATCATCTGAGCGATAGTTTTTAACAATAATTAAAAAATTCAGCAGGTTGGCAATGCTACCACTGGTCTTACACTAGTCTTGACAACGCCACCAACGAAAATATTGATGCGCACACCTCTATCACGCACAGCGACAGCGATCTTAAAACCACATTATAATCCATCAGTAACGATCACAATATTGTAGGTCAAAAAGTGTTAGCTCTTAGACCTACTTTAGCCTTTAGGCCTAATTTGTAGCTATTAGGCCTAATATTTAGTCGTCATTTTTATTTCGTAAGTAGCAGCTGCGTTGGAGATTAAGCCTATTCATTAATGCACCACTGTTTCGAGTCCACACGTTGCCGTGGCAACGAGGAATATTTAAACAATATGATGCAGACATGTTGTTTCGTGCTGTGTTTAAATACGTCGTCCGATGTATTGTTCGTTTTATATGTATAGCTTCGCCGTGATACGACGATTTCGGTTTCATATTCGGGATTCCCATCGCTAGTGTAAATAAATACCAGTTTCGTTGCCACGCTGAAGGTGATCCCTCCAAACATTCGTTTTTTCAAATGATGCTAAGGTGCATCGTACCGGAATCCTTTTGTTTTTTATGTTTGCGTTTCTTCCTGTAGTGGTTGAATGCAAAGGCCAATTGTTATTATTTCATTTAATTACGTCGAAAAAGATTATCAGCTATAAAAAGAAGAAACGGAAATTTAATTTTTCGTGTTTTTTTAAGTTCACTTGAGTACCACCAGCAAGATGTATGCGTCGTCGGAATTCCTTAACTATTCACGATTCCAAATTTACAATGTTGAGTGTTAGAAATAAATTCGAAAATTTGTTATTTCTCCGTAATAATTGTTTTTACGTCAAATTTTGGCTGAGAAATACTGTTTGGGGTATCAAGCGTTGTACCAAATTTCATTCCGATCCGATCTTTCGTTTGGGCTCCACCCAGACTAAAAATGTGCAACCAACGGACTAACCAACCAACCAACATTTTGCAATTTGGTGTCCGTTACAGGCTACGCTTCGCTCCGCCAATAAGCCCAAAATGGCCCAAAATGGCCTAAAATTACCTTTTTTCATGAAAGCCACAAGAGATAACAAAAAAAGGTGTAGGACCTACCTTGTAGATTGCATTACTGCAAACAAATTTCATTTCAATCGTTTTCGTGCACCAGCAACGATTCTTGAATAATGGACCAAAATTTAGTAAAAACATTGAGCGCCGTTTTGGTCAACGTCTGGCTAAAGTCTCCCTCCGACAGCATACTAACATCGAAATTCGGATTCGGAATGCAAATATCTAGCAAACGGGATGGGTCCTGAAAATTCATACACAAAGTGAACCTTTACCAAGAATTCTCTCCTGCTAACAGTCTTGTGATTGTATTTGAAGTGGCATATCAAGGAAAACTTGCATGGGTATCTCGTTTGGATGGTGTTATTTATGTTGTTTGCCTGGGAAGCCAATCTAGCATGTGTCCCACTTCAAACCGCAGCATAGCATATAGTGTATCGATTTCTACAATTTGTCTTTGTGCTAAAGGTCAGCTCTTTTTTCCCGTTCCATTCCTTAAAATGTGCTAAAGATAAAATAGCCAACTGGTTAAGCAGTTATCAAATGGATTTGTGGGAATTAAGTATAGGTTCCCAATATTTGTTGGCTTGCACACAGTTTTTGCTCACAATCATTATTGTTTTTCGCTAACAAATACTGTGAGCTAATTGTGAGAACCATTTCTAACAAATGTGTAACGAAATGCAATACCTTAACTTGTGGTATGTTTTCTTCACTGTAAGTAACGGGGGATATTGTCAGTAATGCGGTTCGCACTTAAAACTGTTCGGGAAGTAAACATCACAAAAATCGGGTGCACTATAGCATAAAACTGTATAAATACGTGGTTTTGATTGTGCATTCGCATGTTAGAGAGATGATGAATCACATCACTACACATACTGAGGTAAAACCATTCAGTTGCGATGAGTATGGGTCATCACAGGCAGATAGGCATGGGCTCAGGCAATACCTTCGAATATATGAGCGAGAAAAACAAAAAATGTTAATGTGCAGTCTGTGATAGTACAAGAGTTAATAGTTAAATACCAGATAAACTGCGTAGCCAGATACTTCTTACTTAAGTGAGAAACGTGTATATGAGGGAGATTGCACGTATAACGTGTGTTTGTCCAGGCCACCTTGAATTTGCTAAGGGCACACTTAATCGGGGAGAGTGTTACATGTTCTAATGATACGCATAGGAGCTGTGTATAAATGACATGCAAGGGGGAGGGAACTCTGTGGAGTATGCCAACAGAGGTGGGGGTCAAACAATTTACGACTTCATAAAATTTTTTTACTGACTGATATTTTTTGTAATAAATTTACTTCAATTTTTTTTTTAACAGCAGAAACATTTCGCATAACATGTCGTCCAAAGACGATGTTATGATAATTTTGTCCATTTTACAACGAGCCTACCAGGATGGTTAAAAAGATCTTAAGTACGAAGGATGGGAAGGGGGGAAAGCGACGTTTGTAATATCATCTTCTGGGAGAGGGTGGGAGTCGCAAAAGTTGTGACATAGTGTGATATTGGTGGTACGCAGAGTTGAGAATGGGTAAAACTTGCTTCACGTCTTTCACGTAAGGCCCCAGCAACGAAATTTTTTCCTGACATCGAGTCTTACCTGGATCTTTAAGAAATTTCCTTGAAGATTAGTAGTGGTGCCAACTTAAAGAACTTTAAAGGATCGATATTGCAGTGACCCCGCATTATCTTGCAGAGTTAAATTGTGGATGTTTAGAAGTTACACAAGGTTTGCTCGAATACATTCTGGTGAATAAACCTTACAAATGCGATTAGTGATAATTCGTTTGCCTAGACAGCTCGAATCTTATGAAAACCGACGTTTGCAATAAGGCAGATAAGGGCCCTAGGCACTCTGCTTTCCTGCTCCTTTCATACATTCATTTTAGACGAAGTGGGGAGGGGTATAAATAGTATTCACAGATTCAAGAGTATCACTTGTAAAAATTTCCAAATTTCATATCTTCAAATATTTTTTTATTTGTATTCGAACAAGTTGTACATCCTTCATTTTTTAGTAATATTAATACTTAGCATAAACTTACGAGTTGTAAAATCTTTGGAACAAATTGTTTTCCTGGCTTTGTAGCCTTCGGGGCCACCTAATTTTAGGGGGAACGGGATGGGGGGGGGGGGGGGCTTAGTTCTGTACCTCGTGTGCCTACCAATCTGGCTGTGGGCTGTGAGTGTAGCATGATGTTTTATGTTTGAAAATGAATTGGTGCTTCGTTGGTTAAAGAAAATTTCACATATTGTTTCTAGTGATTTGTGACTGTTTCATTAATTTCTACTTAGCATGAGTTAATTTTACTGTATTGTAAGTTTAGTTAGTAAAGGGATAAAACAACCCCACCCCCCAAAGAGAAGTGTATAAGAAGTGTTCCTAGGGCACGTTTATACGCAACCACTCGCTTTTTCATTCTCGCAGCTAGAAGCTAGAAAACACCCCAAATTCCAGCATGGCGGCGGTTTTATGTCTGCCGCCTCGCAACGAAAACAGCAAATAACTTGAGTTCAGAAGTGTTTGGGAAAATCGTTTCGTCATGAGGAATTCTTTATATTATTGGCACGGATTATAAGACTGCAAGTATTTACTCAAACGATGTCGGATTTAGCTAATCCATTTAGCGTTGTTACCATGGCAATGTCACCTTTGCCATCGCAATTAAGTTCTAGCTGCGAGAATGCAAAAGCGAGTCGTGGCATAAACGCACCCTTACTCCACATCTGTGATCAGATCGGACTACAAGCATAAGACTTACGTACGAAACAGGACGCATGCCAGACAGTGCTGCCATCTGTAGTCACGAATCTGTGACCGAGTGTTTGTGCCCTTCTGATCCTCTCGAAATAGTAGCAGTAAAATTTGGAAAAACGTGTCAGAAGAATCGACCCCAAGAATTCATTGCACCAGGTTTCATGGGAACAAACCCTCTACCTGGTGAAAAAGCGTTTGAAATTCGAAATATTGCATGGAATACCACAACGATCAGTTCACAGTAAATAGGTCAATTGAGGCATCGACAACCACAGAATACTTTCTCTAGATTCAGTTCATGGTATGTTTTTAAAACTATAATCGTATTTTTTACCGCAATATCGACGGTTCCAAGACAGTTTTTGCGAACGACTTCTCACTCGGCTTATTCCAATTGATGAGAATTAGGATAGTCTGGTAATCTATCCCAATGTCATTTTATTGTGCTTTCATGCATGATATGGTTAAGTTCGGGCTACAGACAGACTGGAAACACTGGAAATAATTCTGGATCCCGGCTGAGCTGGAAAAAAAAAGACAGTAAAGCCGGACAATCACTTTAATCGCTTCTCATTGTTTTCGGGCACGTGTAATGTCTCTGCTACGGTGCCTAACAATTCCTGGTGCACGTGCTATGGATTGAAAACTATCGTCCAAACCGTTGATTGTTGATGGGTAAAATGAAATGGGCGTGTCTGGCTGTTGCAGACATAGGGCCTTAGGGCTTCGGGCAGATGGCCAGGAGTGGTTAACGCTCTTTAAACTCTTTAACCCTTTGAAATGGGCATGTCGACGTTAAGTATGTTGCTGTCCACTACAGCAGGCAACCGATCATTGCAACGGTTGCGACGGCTGGCCAGGTTTTGCAAGGAACAGGGGTCGCGGTGTAGCATTTACCCAAATGGTCCCCATCATTATCCGGTGGCCCAGTTATCCAGTGGCACTTATTCAGTGGCATCGTTAGCTTCGTCCTTCAGTGGCACGGTTGTAGTACATACATCACGGTGCTGAATGCAGATAAATGAAGACGGTATAGTGGAGTTGTGACAGTGTTGTGCTGGTATTGTAGTGGACTGTAGTAGGACTGTTGTGTTGTAGTGAGGTTGTATTGGGTTGTATTAGTTATGGTAATTTGTGTATAGGAGCGTACGGTTGTGGACCATGGCTCCTGCGAAATAAATGAAAGAATACATGTTTCAGCTAAATGCGTCTAGTTTTAATTATCACCCAATTTCACGATCTCAGGCCTCCTTATCATTGGAACACGATGGTATTGCAACAATAGTTTAGGACTGTGATGGAAAAGGAGGAGTGATATCGGATATCACGCCTTCTTATGAATTAAAGAACATTATGCTTTCTCTAAATGTTAAAACGGACGTCTCGATTAAAATTAAGAACAGCACCGTGAAGAGCTTGTTTTGCTTAAGCAAGAAAAAAATTGTATCGTTTTATTTATTTATTGTTTCTTGTTGTACGAAAACATTATAACACTGAACTGTAAAGGTTGTTAGCGATTTAAAATTACAAACGACGTTACAGCCTTAATTAAAATTTAGAACAGATTCTGTTTTCCTCGACAGTCTGATCAGTGCTAATTTTTGTTGGTGGATAGCTTTCACCCTACCCGACTCCCCTTGTCTGCTCCTAAGCCCTTCCACTCCAGCCCCCCCCCCCCACCACTCCGCAAAAAACGTGACAAAGCCTAATGCTAGCCATTCTGACACAACCGTCTGTCATGATTTCATTATTTTTAATTTATTTATTAAATGTGGAGCTTTTCAATTCGAATTAAACCTATGCCAAAATAATTACACATTGAGTATCATCACTAATCGAGCCCATTTGGCACTCCGTCCTGTAATTAAACGTTTATTGTCGTACCATATCACTGTTCAAGATTCCGAAAGTCTCCGTTATCGCCCAACGACGAATAGACCTCACCCAGTTAGTCAAAAAAGTTCTCTGCTTTTATTTCTGTATTGTAACTCGAGTCCGATGTGCCCCATCATCGTTCATACCGCGGAAACTCAATGCCGAATTTCCCCTTGTCTGAAGGGGCTGTTCGTCGTTGAGTTTCCGCGATATGAACGGTGATGGGGCACATCGGAATCGAGTTACAATCAATAAACACGAGCACAGAACCTTTCACTAAGGAAGGAATAACATTGCTGCCAACAATGGCGTGTATGTCGCATTGTCGACCTTTCTGAGCAAAAGAACGTCACCACGATTCATTCTTTGGCGTGTGCGTACTGTACTATTGTTGTCGGACTGAGATCGTGAAATTGGGTGATAAATAGGTTATCAGCCACTTTCCTCGGAGAGATACAACAATGGCTCAGCCCTGCGGGCCTCGACATTGTTATGTCTCACTCCTCGGAAAGGTGGCTGATAACCTATATATCAAACTAAGCTGCGTAGTTAATTCCGAGGCCTTGGCAGCTCTGAACTGTTACAAAGTGGACAACAGTCGACGGTTTTAGTTTTAAGGTATTGGATTGAGTGCATGACTCCTAAGTCTGTAGAACTCAAGTAAATAAATTCAAATTCAAAACAACAATCACTGCTGAGCACGAGGCTGATCATTGCTATCTTGCAAAGAAGTAGTCAACAAACTTCTGTAAGTGAAAACAAAACAATAATGAGCCATTGTAGGCCTCCATAGGCCGCCGATTTACTTCCTTCCTCTCCCAGAAAATAAAAATGCCAAAGCTGCTGTGCTAAAGGTTTCAATTTTTTTTCTACGAAAGCTTAACAATTATTGGTGCACGTGCTATGGATTTAAAACGAGAAAACGGGTCCAGGCTGCGTTGTGCCCGGGAACGATGCTTGAGCATCCCAATTTTTAAAACGGTGCATCCAGTGATTTGAGCCAGGGGATGTGCTGATTGAGTGAGCGAAGTGAACGACAATCAGCGTTTGTCAGCCAGTGTGCGAAAACATTGCATTGAAGAAACTTAATTTCGTGAAAGCCAGTGTTCCAGTGTGCGCGAAAATGGGAGTGAAGAAACTTAATTCGGTGTAACATCCATAATATTGGAAATGGTGCATCTAACACCCGCCGTGCGTAGCACGGGCTTCCTCTAGCACGAGGCCCCTGCTGAGCACAAGACTGATCATTGCTATCTTGCAAAGAAGTCGTCAACAACCAAACCGCTGTAAGTGAAAACAAAACAATAATGAGGCATTGTTAGGCCGCCCTAGCCCGCCGATTTAATTCCTTCCTCTCCCAGAAAAGAAACGGTGCATCCTGTGATTTCAGCCACTGGATGCGCTGATTGAGTGAGTGAGGCCAACAAAAATCAGCGTTTGTCAGCCCTTGTCTAAGGTTGGCGGTAGAGGGGGTGGGGAGGGGGTTTCGTAATTTTTTACAATTACGTCTTTTTCAGTCCGCTTACTACGACCCAAAAAGTCAACTCTTTTTTTAAGTGTGTCAGGAAAAGTGGGTGTGTGAACTTCACAGTACACTGGCCGGTACGATTGCCAGTAACTTTGTCAGGGTTCGTTTCGTGGCAACTCCCCCCCCCCCCACTGCAGCAAAACAGACTTTCAATAAACTGTTATGATCCATTTTATTCAATTCGGTAATTCTTGTGCGAGAACTGCATGCGAAGATTGTTAAGTTCATAGTAACTATCGATAGAATTGTCCAGTTGGTGTTACCCGTTTATCACTCGAGTCTTTCAAAGAAATTGCATGTAACAATCTTTGTTTCAAGTATGAATTGAACGAATAAACTCAGCCTCGTCACTGATTTCATAATTTATTCCTTTCACTTCTACTTAGTTGATTTTTTTTCTCCATCTCAACAGACCAGCAGCATCATTCTTGCCTCTCACACTGTCAGGTTAGTACAAATGATGGCACTGTACGATTCGTGCCTCTTTACCCATGTGAACATACAATGCATGCATCTGCAATGAACGGTATGTAAATAATATTAATGCTCTGTGGTTAATCTGACTGTTTAATTTGACTCACAGAAATCACGAAACTATAATTCGTGTTATTCAAGTGACTTTACTCTGTAATACATGCTTATGAAGCGACTTGCAAGTTCAATTTATAATATAATAATTCAAACATTTTTAATCCTCCTGGTTAAGAAAAAATGAATTAAAATAAATTTACAATTTACACAATGCACGATTTACAATGTTACAGTGGAGAATATATAATATACACCCAAAGTCGTGATATCCACCCAAAACCAAAACTGGTAAGAGAAGCCGCCAAGTTTACAAAAAGGGTCGGCCTTTCAAAGTAGTGATATCATTCCACCAGGGAAAGGCCGCCAAGGTTAATCCTATTAGCCAAGTTAATCGCACCGAATAATACTTTGGACGTTAAATGAAAACTTGAAGATTGCTACCGCTAGTAGCAATCTTCTAGTTTTCATTTAACCTTCGAACTACTAGTAGGTGCGATTAACTTGGC
>JAHWFP010153468.1:0-16910 GCA_023313725.1 Lithobius niger | reverse complement strand
ATTATCTGCAAGAATTTGTTGGTCATGCCTCAGAAAGGGGACACAGGGAATGGGGGTCGTAGGGGTGCTTGGAGAGTATCTCTAGGGAATTCCATAACTAGTTCAATTTGCACTAATATGAATGACTTGTGTACCAAATTTCATGCTTTTAGCTCGATTTGTAAGAATTTGTTGGTCAAGCTTGAGGGGGGAACACGGGGGAGGGGTATCCTTGAGGTATTTCGTGAGGTTGGTTCGATTTCCATGGTTGGTTTGATTTGTGCTGCTGAGAATGACTTCTGTACAAAATTTCATACTTTTAGCTCGATCTGCAAGAATTTGTTGGTCAAACTTCAGTTAGAGAGGCATAGGAGAGTGGTGGGGACCGTCATGGAGGTATTTCATGGGGGCTCTGTGGCTTGTTCGATTTGTATTGCTAAGAATGACTTGTGTACCAAATTTCATGTTTTTAGCTTAAGCTGCAAGAATTTGTTGCCCAAGCCTCAGGGATGGGACACAAGGGGTAGCTGTGTGGGGGGGGGGGGGGAGCGCTTGGAGCCCTTGGGAATAATTCATGGGGGTCCTCTAACTGGTTCGATTTGTACTGATTAGATAGACTACCAAATTTCATGGTTTTAGCTGACTTTGAAAGAATTTGTGTGCTCCACTTAATGATTTCTGCCTAGTGTTCTGCAATAATAAATACTCTGCCGACTCTACTGCAGTCACAGTAAAATCGCGTTCAAAAGGCCGTGGTAGTTGTTAATACCTACATTTTAAGCAACAAAACTAAAAAATTGGTTCATTGGTTCGATGTCTAGGTGAGAGCAACATTTCTAGTCACATTAAAATACCATTCAAAAGGCCCTAGGTCATGTCCGTACCTACGTTTTAAGCTATAAAACTTGAAAATCGGTCCCTTGTTTCAATCTCCAGGTGAGGGCAAAGAATCCCAACAACAAAAAGAACAACAAGAAAAACAACAACCACAACAACAACAACAAATGTTCATACTGTGGACGCCGAACGGTTCGGTTGTTGTCATTAAAATTTGAAATGCGGTGAAATAGTTGTGATATGACCCGAAATACCTCATTTCGTTGGTCTATGTCAATTCTGGGCGAAACTATAGGATTCAAAGTTTGACGTGGAAGTTCATGCTGCGGCCTGTGACACCGTGTTTCATGGATAAATAGGCCTACTTTCGAACCCAATTTTCCGTTAGCGCTGGTAGTTACGAAATTAAAACGGCAGGTAAAAGAATTAGGCCTAACAGCTGACAATTACGCCAAAAATCTAAAACTCGGACTAAAAGCTGACGCATTTTAACCGGCAATTGTGATTGTTACTCCTTATAGGTTATAATAGATATCGCTGTTACAGTGCGTGATAGAGGTGTGGTTCACGGCTTTTATCGCAACACGAAAGTTATCCACAGCCTTGTCGAGCTATAAAACGAAAATGGGCATAATTTGTTAGACCATGTACCGTTAGAATACTCTGGCTATTATATATCGCACCGACGCTCAACAAAAACGAAAATAATTTTTCCATTTGAGTCTTACTTAACTGCATTGAGAATTGATATAACTGTGGAGTTCTTCTCTGGCACACTGACATCGTAACCACTATTTTAAGGTCATACCACGGCTGTAACGTCAGGCTAACTCAACGCCATGCTAAATTTCAGTTGAATAAATCCCGTTAACCGTGACTGGAAGTGTGAGTCATTGCAAAAATGTGGGTTGAAAAGTTACCCCACACTTTTGCTTATAACCCACACTTTTGCCGATAACCCACACTTTTGACACTTCCGGATCACACGACCGGGAACGCGCACCCCAACAAACAAATACAGCGTGTAAAAACGTAACGCAATAAAAACGTACGAAAGGAATTACTTAACTTGTCGGAATGTCCCGAATGAAATCCTATCCATGCTAACTCTCACTCCCATATCTTACAGTCTGGTACACTCTCACAGTCTGGCCCATACCTAAGTTTATTCACTCCGCATAAATACCTTCCCTCTCTCCACAAACTAAAATGGAATGACCATCATTCATACCGATATCCTATTAAACAATTCTTAAACTACAAACGCAGAAAATGAATTACATACCTTCTAGAATTTCCCAGTACAGTGTCATTCTATCCCTGCTGCCTCTTATCGAAGTTTCTTCATTACGAACAGCTTCGAAAACACAAGCGAGCTTACTAGCGTGAAATCTGGCCACGCCTCCTTCCCACCCACTCCTCCCTTTATAAAATGGAATTTCCTTCATTCGTAGCAACATACTGAATGATTACTGTAGTTCTTGAAGCAATTTTCACAAAACAGAAAGACAAACACGTTTTAATTAAATATGAGTTAGCTTTACGTCCCAACCGTGGTATAGATCATTTATTGGCGAGAAACGAGCGGTTATAGAATTTTAACCCACGCCTGCGAGTATTGTCCCGGCTTTCGTATGCAAATACTTGAGCTGGGCCAATAATCGCAGCCGTGGGTTAAAAATCGATAACCGCTCGTTTCTCACCAAAAACTATTACCTATTTTTATCCTGGGATAGGCTTGATGTAAACTATATCTCCATCTGTGTACATGGCAGTTGTTGGCTGCACTCTGCCTCACTTGAAATGGGCTATCTGTACACCATGGCCTCACTGCATTGAGCAACGCGCGTCAACTGAGCATGAATTATTATAGCAATGAGTGAAGACGGGAGTAATGTTTATATTTTGTCTTCAGAACAGTCGTCATGGTGATCACCGTTTGTCTTGTCTGGACGCACAGCTTACTTTTTAAGACTATTCATTAACGAGCAAACTTCAATTAGAATTTTCTCAAAAATGAAAACTGTTAGTAACTCACCCAACGAATCACCGATACCTCGCCAACGGCTTATTGATTGCAACAGTCGATTGAGGTAGCGTGAGGTGTAACTTTCCTGGCAAAGGAAGCAGTCATGAATTTAGGATTCTAAAACTTTCTTGTTTTTCTTGGTTGCATAGGTGGACCTATACCTTAAATCCCGAGCGTACCAACTCCACCAAAGGCACCTCAAGTACCTCGAGCACCAGCGATTGCACCATAAGAAGAATATCTTGGACAACAATAATATCTATGCTAACAATGTACTTGTGACGAAATATGTGCCAGTTTTATCTGAATAAAAAAAAATTAGAGCTTAAATTGCGTGTGATGCGATTGCAGTGTTCTTTATGGTAGTTCTAAAAGTATATTTAAAAAATATTATCCTATCATTACTAACCTAAATTTCCAGATGGGACTTGTTTATTGCTAGAGAGAAGCACTTATCATAGAAGCCCTAAACGCACGCGTTGTGCATTTCAGCTGTATTTGAATTTGGAGAGCCGTAAATTCTCTGCATATTACTAAAATTTTAAAGCGACTAAAAGTTTTAAAGGTATGAGTCACTCCAATTACGCAGATTAAAGGCGGATCTCAAACTAACTTACTTGATCGTTCATGATAGACTGCCGCTAGTTCTCCCTCTGTTCGATCTTAGCAATCCCAGTTCGACACGGGTTCGCCAGTTTAAATTAAATATTCCCAAGTACCGTTTAAATTGAAAAAAAAAATCTTTTTTTGGGGTTAAAGTAATTCCCTCTAGGAACTCATTGAGTGCTGAGATTGTCTCGGCCAAGTCTGTGGGTGCATTCAGAAGGATGCTTAACACGTGTTGTTCGTCAGCTTTTTTTGGCTCATCCTGAGTTTGCGTTTTAATTTACCTGCTTTGAGTGTGTGTTGTTATTTACAAGTATTCCTTCGGGAGTAAATTATTGTAAATTTCATTCTTAATTTTTTGTTGTTCATGTAACTTTAGGGGTTGGTTGTTAGCAGTCTCTTACAATGACTCTTTCCAAACCCTCTGCTTTTTCCTGCAGAAACTTATTATTATTAATAAAGGTTACCCTCAGCTTCGTGGCTCTTCAACTGCATCATCCTGACTGAAATTTTGTTCACTGTTGCTCATCTGACGCTGGTCTCTTGTTTACAGCTGTTGCAGTCTATCGTTTTTTTTTAGCCTAACTTAGGGCTCGATTAGTTTAAGTATCGGTTTAAATACCCATTGCGTTGATGTGCTGTTCATTTCACCTTCTTTCTTCTTTCCTTCCAATTGTTTTGCACATCTGCATGGCTATTGTTTGTTTCACATTATGTTTTTAGGAAACTGACCGTATGACGTCACGTGTCCTTCCACTACAAGTCCCAAAAAATACGTGAATATCCCACTCGTAGACTCCAACTGTAACTGTGTAGAATCTACAAGTGCGATATTCACATGTTTTTGTACTCGTAGTGCAAGGAAACGTGGCGCCATAGTCAGTTTCCTGTAAATATAATGTGGAACAAACTACAGTTAGTGTTAAACTGCAATATATTCGATGTCAGCGCTAAGTCAAAATTTGAACTCGTTCATTCTTTCGTGTATTTATTTGATAGCACACTGTTGCTATAAAGAAGTATAGTATTATGAAGCTTTGTGCGCACTTCGCGGTTAGTTTCAGGTGTTTCCTCAGTTCGATCAGATACACCATTGCTTATTTTTCAGACATTTAACTAAATATTACCATACACTAAGCGGATTTGCGCTACAATAAAATCAATTCGATTAATTCATTAACAGTGGAGAGATATGGTCCGGGGTTTTCGTTTTCCCTGGGTGAAAAAACCCTGGGGTTGCAAAAAAGTGAGCTATGGTCAGGGGGAAAACAGAAGGGGAGGGAAAAGTCGAGGTGGTCGAACCCTGGGGATTTTGTGCTGAACCCCCGATGAAGTACAGAGTAGAAACCTCTAGGGAAAATATTCCACCCTCTAATATCCCAGGGGAAAATGATGTAGTGAGTGATGCATCCGAGGGTGTTTTAACCGAAACCCCAGGGGTTCCTTTCCCTCGACTTGCACAAGAGCATATCTCGCCACTTTTAACTTTTCAAAATCCCAGGGGATTTCTTCAAAACCTCCAGGGTTCAACCACCTCGGGTTTCGCTTTCCCCTGGGTTAATTTACCCCTTACGTATGTCTCCACCGTTACCAGCTTACCGTACGTCGAAATCAATTCCATCATTTGCTGTATGGTAGAATTGAGTCAAATAATTCCAAGTCCAGAATGAAGTTGCACATACCGCTGATCCAGGGACTAAAATCATTAAATGTAAACTGCTTTTTGATTTAACTAGTGGATGTATCACTTCACAAGTATGAAGCGGTATTAGTAGCAGTCAGCAGGAATCATGCTTCTGATGTTGTTGTCATGGTTTTTTTAATGCAGCATTAGATCCTGCTCTCTAAGGTTTAGCACTTTTGTTTATTATTTTATGGATGAATCAATGAATTAGGTCTATTCAGCACATAAAACAGAATCCGAAAAATTGTCGAAACTGCTTATAGGATCCTTTTTTTCCCTTTGTTATTGGTACAAGACATCGCCAGTGAGTTGGACGTGATGTCCTTAGGCTTAAATTTTGATTTGTGGTATATTGTCGAGGCTGTTTATATAGGACCCTTTTCCCCCCATTATTTATTGGTACAAGACATCGCCAGTGAGTTGGACGTGTTGTCTTTATGATTAAATTTCAGTTTGTGGTATATTGTCGAGATACTTATATAGGACCTATATTTTTCCCTTTGTTATTGGTACAAGACATCACCAGTGAGTTGAACGTGTTGTCCTTATGCTTAAATTTTGATTTGTGGTACCTCCGTCTTTTAACAAGGTTTTGTTCACTCTGCTCGATGTAAGTTGCGTTACATGCCGGGTTCGCACATGGGATTTGATCAATCATCTTTTTCATTAAATGGTTAGGCAATTTAAATTCATGTTGTCTTGTATTTTGTAATGCTTGGGCTAACCAAATGTATGTCTTGAGTAAGCAGAAACGTGCGTAAAGGCTCGGTTATGCCTTAAATTTAAGTAGCAATGGTATTTTGCTTTCTGGTGATGGGGTGGGAGAGAGAACATATTTTTTCCTTTCGGTGTAGCCGTTTAAGGTTAACATATTGAATAACCTGCAGGAAAGGAAACCCAGGGCTTACGAAATTACTGAAAATTTTAGAAATAATCACGGATAATCACTTGACTGCCTCCAATCAGTCAATACGTTGGGTTGATGAGGTATAATACTGACCAGCTGTAAAGCCCGTCATAAAGACGGGCAACTCTAGGACAACTGCCCCATAACAGTTTATTTATGTTCCGTTTCTTGAAGATGGGTAATTGTGGTAAGGTTGCTTCGCTCACTCAATCCATGTATCTTGCGATTCATTTCACCATCCTTCATTCATTTCTGTTACCCGGGAGTAGACGGTGTCTTTCACGTCCTGTGGCCTGGTTTGTTTTTTTCGCACTGAATCCGACTGGGCATTTTTGGTGTCTTTGTAAGCCCTGTAACCCGGGAGCAGACATATTTTTTTTTTCACTCAAGTCCGATTACGTGACTTCATGAAACTAAGAACAATGCCAGACGGAGAAGATATGTCTGCACAGCCTATATGAAGGCGGGCAAATGTAGGAGTACAGCTGCCCCATAACAGTGAAATTTGTAATTTAAATAATGCAGGTTCTTGAAGATGGGTAATTTCGCTAAGGTTGCTTCGCTCACTGAATCCATGTATCCTGTGATTCATTCCACCATCATTCATTCATTTCTGTTACCCGGGAGCAGACGGTGTCTTTCACGTCCTGTGGCTTGGGTTTTTTTTCGGCACTGAATCCGACTGCGCATTTTTTGTGTCTTTCAACTAGCCCTGTAACCAGACAGATATTTTTAACTTGTGTTTTCATCAGAATAGTGAGGTCCAAATGGCCAGCTATTTTGCTACATAACCTCTGCTACATTCTATCGTCATTGACAGTACCCTAACTCGTGACTTTCCATACCTCTTTTATGACAAAAGTGTTGTTATATAGGCTTAACACTGTACCTCGCACCACAACGCAACAGCATTTTAAAATAACTTCGATTTTCGTCCATCCCTGCCCTTCAACATCGTGGCACTTCATTCGAACGACACCCCCGTCCTTGATCTTATGCTTTACCTCAACGCCCATCGACAAATGGAATTCCTGAATAGTCGTAAACCATCCCAAACCATTCTAATAGCTGCGTTCCACGCATATACGGAACGTACCAAGTTGAAGACTGAAAAACGAACTTCAACCAGTTGGCGCTCGCATCATTCAACCAAAACAACACTGCTTTCCGACTTTAAATAAATTATCAAGTAGTTTGCAAACAGTGGGAACACATTCCAGCACGATGTTCAATACACTAATTCTCAATGGATACGCCAAAAGAAAAATCTCTAACCCCCGCCCACCCCCTCCTCCCATCCTCCTCACGGCACCCTATCTCGTTGCTCCTTACATTCAATGATTTATTGAACTTTAACGCACTTTTCTGCATACTTGAGACACCCAATAGGATAGCAAAAATAACCGCTCCAGTTTAAAACACGCATTAGAAATACCAACACAAAACTAATAAAAATTCCGAACCATTTTATGAAAAATCCGATATCTCAAATCCCACATGCAAACCCGACACGTAAGCTGCCTTATATCGACCAGAGTGAACAGAAATTTATTCAACCCTGAGATCCAACAAATCAAACATCACAACCCACAACCTCTTCCAAATTCCAAACAAGACTCAATCTTGAAACTTTGTATTGCAGTTTACTCCCCTGCAGTACATAACCACATCTTACCCAATATAAATAAATTTAAAGAATATATTGATCTGCTAAAAATAAATTCTGTTTACAACTTTTGCCACCATAGGCAGCTGACCACCACCGTATAAATAAATACAACTGCACAACCAACCAGCCTCACTTCGATGTGTGCTAGCAGCACTGGTTTAGGTTTTTTGTTTTAATTTTTTTTTTCGGTTTTGCCCAAAATTTTAACTCCGTGTGTAGCTTTGCCATTCTGAACTTTAGTTTTAGTTTTAAATATTGTGGTCTTGATAATGAATTTGATATTACGCGAAACGTCAAGCTATAGAGTTAGTTCATGTTACACTTCTTGGAATTTTAAACCTGCTCATATCAGGAGTTGCAGAAAGGAGTCCCCATACAGCTTTTGGTCAAATGTAATTAACGAAACAAAACTATAATAGCCTTCATAACAAGACTACGGTGTGTAAATTTCCCTGCAAGAAATGTTCCCCAATTACCTCCTGTAGCCTGCATCTACAGGTCGCAAAATAATTTAAGATGGAAGAAAGTCCCAAATTTTGATCATTCCATTTTGCAAAACAATGTAAGTCATAGTCCGTCTGGAAATTTTTACAATCGGTAGTTTATAAAGGTTCAAGTTTGCATCTGTGTGTGTTTAAAAATACATTTTGTAAATTCCTGATGTAACCAATCCAAATGAATTTCAACTCGAAATTGTCCGTTAAACAACAGCTATTTTCTCTCCAATTAAAAAGAGAGTTCAGCCATATTAATAAATTACTAACAAAAACGTCAAGTGTGCCGTCAAAAAGGGGGTTATATGATTGAAGTTTCACTTTACTTGTTAAAATGTACACGGACAAAATTTCGATGATTTTTAATTGAAATAATCAAATGTACAATTGAGAAAATTGCATTTGTGTAAGTGCTGTTGCGCCTTACATTTTAAATATATGATAGGTAAAGCACAACAGCACTTAAACAGATGCAATTTTCTCAATTGTACTTTTGATTATTTCAATTAAAAATCATCGAAATTTTATCCGTGTCCATTTTAACAAATGAAGTGAAACTTCAACCATATAACCCCCTTTTTTACGGCACACTTGACGTTTTTGTTAGTAATTCGTGCACCTTTTTTTCGGCTATGGCGTCGTGCTACAAAGGTTTATGTATGCATTGTTTATGCATGCATTGTTGCTGGCCACTTTGAAACAATACAACTCAGCTCGGAAAGCCTGCTTTACGAAGTAAATACACCATCATATCGTTTCTAGCTGCCAATTTCGAGGCCGTCGTAGCTCAGTTTGGTTTAAATCTATACGCGTTTAGCTGAAACACGGATTCTTTCGTTTTGCCCTTCAACAATGAACTTTTTAGCAAAGACATAACACGTGCACGAAAAATGGATCTGGAGTTTGCTGAGTGGCATTGTTCTCAAATTACAATGGTTAAAACAACGTAAAACAATCAAAATGATCGTTCAGGAACCCGTAACTCCGGAATGGATGGACCAATCGAAAAAGTGGTCTCTCTTAGGATGAAGCCCAGGGAAATTTATGGCTAAGATCATGTTTCAGATTTTAGGTAGAGTAGTTTTTTCTGAAACCGTGTCACACAAGAAGAAGAATAACAAGTGAACAGTTTTCAAATTTCCGTGTGGCTCCCTACTTACACTCTTGCACGGAATTGCATAAAAGTTGGTGTAAAGTTTGGAAAAGTTGCTATCTAATATCTGGCCAAGTTTGATCGAAATATATTGAATAGAAACGGAGAAATTAATAGTTTTAGTTTTGCTAGAGAGAGGACTATCGCCGTGTATGATAATGAATTTTAGATCATTGTCCTGCATAACTTGTTAATTCCTAACAATGAAAGTTGTAAAAATAAACAAATACACATCGCAGCATTGTGTTAAAGATGCTAAAAAAAGTAAACATTAACCATTACAAACAATCGGCATTAACGACTTGGTCTTGGGAAAATGCACGATATGCTACTGCTTTTAGGCTTACGTATTGATTAATATTAAATTATACAATTTTTATGGTAGTCTTAAAGTTAATTTGGGGGACACATTTTCATAAAACGTGAATATAATATCAACAGGTGTGTATCAAGAGTAATTTATGAACTTCTATAGGCTGTTATAAGCTGTTATATTTACCAAGAATTATAGTTATGACACACGTTCCAGTATCACCCTTCAACATTCAACTGTAACAGCCTATATAGATAAGGTATGTGCAAGCGTAGTAACCAATAGCCACAATGTCTAAGGTATAAAGTAGCAGTAAATAACACAAGGACAGAAAAGGTGGAAAAATCCCTTGATCGGGATATTTTTGCCGTCTGACAACAAAACATGACGATTATTAACGCAGCTTAACGTTTTCTAATGGAACAGTATGTTATAAATACCTGAAAACTCAGGAAAAGCTGAAAATGGTAGGAGCAGGAAATAGCAACAATAAATCAGTTGTTGCAGTTTCAGTTCAGCCCACCAATTGTTGTTGGGCAACAACTAGCACAAGCCAATACTGTAAATCACCGGTTAAACGCCCATGGGCTGTTAAAATTAATTCGAATCTTAATACTGTACAGGGAGGGTGTTTAGACCTAACTCCATCACGGAAAATTGGGAGTTTATGCGATCATTCACATACGTGATCTGAGTTCAGTCCAGCGTATTAACGCAATGGCTTTTTTTTTTGTCATTAGTTCAGGAATTTAGTATTTTAATTGGTATGAACAATTTGCATGATCACTAGAGTATAAATAATCTCATGAAAATTAATTTTTATACTAATATAAAAATAATAAGTTTATCGCAAACGCAACCGTTATGTCCTACAGCTTACCAGAGCTGTTTGCTTTTGGCTGGTTCGGAGGTATGAGGCAGCCCGACCACTGCATCTTAATCCCATTTTAAAATAAGAATTTTGTACCCGCCATGTTTCGACACATCACAGAAGTAATAGTTTCCATTAGTAGAGTCCTCCTCACTGTGTTACTTGTGGGATGTTCCCCTTCCATTCGGCACGATGGACTTACCTATGTTGCGTCTAATTTATGCAAAACCAATGCGTCGTTACGCGTAAATCCCTTCACTACTTCCGCTGCCGTATATCACCACTGTTTCTTTTGGGGTAGGCACGGATAGGTCGCATGTAAGCAGTGGCTTCTTATTTTGTCAGAATTTTGGATTGATAAGGGTGAATTACCATGCCTAAGGACGGCAGTAAGAAAGGACAGAAGTCAGTGAGGAGTGACTACCATGACCCGAATGCGGACAGAACGGAGAACGAGCCGCCAGGAAAGACTGTAAGTAAAAATGTGCTTAGTTGCCAATGTGCTTATAGTTTTGGTGATAGGCCTAACGACCCATTACTGCTATACTTTGTTCCACATTATGTTTTCAGAAAACTGACTATACGATGCCACGTTTTCTTCCACTACGAGTGCAAAAAAATCTGTAAACATCCCATTCGTAAACTAACAGTAACTTTGTTGAGTCTGCAAGTGTGATATCCACATGTTTTTGCACTCTTAGTGCAAGGAAACGAGTCGTCATCCAGTCAGTTTTCTGAAAACATAATGTGGAACAAACTAAACCACAGGTCGCCATCCCGTGAGGTGATTGTCGCAGTTGATTGCAGGTTTGCCAAAATTTATATTAGCTATGACATGTAGATGGCACTCGGTAGGCGGTTTGAAAAATCCGAGAATATGAGTTAGAAGAGACGAATGTCGGGCCGATGTGGCGATGTTCTCGAGGCGGCGTGGCCCAGTGGTCGATGACGTGGCTACGAGGGAGTGATTAGGAGTGGGCCGATAACAGGGCTGGATTGACTAAATATGAATATGGGAATAGAGATGACGACCTCGCCTAGGGCCAACAGGATTGGTTGCCTATGCAATATGCAAATGATTTTACAAATGATCTTACGAACCGAGTGGACGATGCTCGTTCAAATTGGCTGATGGCCGATAGTAGATCCGACATGTGGCAGGAGGATGATGCCTGGGCCAAAGTGGTGGCGGATGGCTTGAGAGAAGTAGCGAGCAATGTTTTGCCGGAGGCATCCCCCCGAAACATCCGGTATGGGATGTGTACCGCAAGATTCGGTCATGGTGGAATAGGCACACGAGCACGCAGATGTCGGACTCTGATAGGGACGTAATCTGTGATCGCTATGCGGTTGACCCTGAGATGCGGTTGACCCCGCTCGCCCTCTTTCCTTTTGTTACAGTACACATTCTTGAGACTATTACACTCGGCTCTAATAGCCAGTATTATGGACGCAGCATTTCGTTTGTTACTGATTGTTACGGACATTGTCGGCCGCTCGCCCTTTTTCCTTATAGCCCATGATGATTTTGCTAAGTTCATCCTAAGCGTATTATATAATGATCCACCCAAAACCAAAACTGGTAGAAAAACTCGCCAAGTTTCCAAAAACGATTGGCCTTTGAAGGTAGTGATATCATTCAAACAAGGAAAGGCCGCCAAAGTCAATCCTATTAGCAAAGTTAATCGCACATACTAATAGTTCGAAAGTTAAATGAAAACTTGAAGATTGCTGCAGCAAATCTTCAAGTTTTCATTAACGTCAAAAGTATTATTGGGTGCGATTAACTTGGCTAATAGGATTGACCTTGGCGGCCTTTTCTTGGTTGATTGATATCACTACCTTCAAAGGCCGATCGTTTTTGGAAACTTGGCACGTTTTTCTACAAGTTTGGGTTTTGGGTGGATAGCACAACTTTCAATGGACTGTGAATGTACACAAGGGCACACCGTGTTATCTTCATCTGTAGCTTTTTTCTAGAGGAATTTTATTTCTATAAATTTTCACATTTCTAATTTTCAAATTTACCATTGCTGCTTAGCCGTTAGATTAGCCAAATTGCCACGGCTTAATTTATTGTATGACCACTCTTCACTTGCTTAAGTTGCTTCAATCCCATTTTGTGACACACTGGCTAACAATCGCTGATTTCGTTCGCTTCGCTCACTCATTCAGCGCATCCCTTTTAGTTGTTTTGTTTATCCCTGCACCTTCCCCTTAACTTTTCAAGATTTCATTGATATTTAGTCATACAGAAACCCCCGAAGGTCGCTGTTACTAAAACAGCAGAACGCGAAGCATTTTATTTTTGCGTTATTAAAACTCCGTTAGCTCGTGTGTGCTCGTATTGTTGCGTAACCATCATCTAACGTGCATCCTTTTATTCTTATAAAATACACGGAAACGTTAATGTTTCCTTATTTTGTCGTTCGTTACAGTTCAGTTTTTAGTTCGTGCAGGCTTTTACAATAAATCTAAAGACCAGTGTTGATTGTTCAAGACATTGTTGCTTGAGATCGTTGGTTGCAACTTGGAAAAGAAAAGAAATCGAATTTCAAAACCCTCCCACGCATTTGTCTTGACCCCTTCAACTCTCAAACCAACAAAAGGACCATGCTCAGATCACCATGCATCCGTGTGCCAAAATTCAGCTACGTAGGCCTTCTCAATTTGCGCTAGCCGTGAGCAAAAAGTCTATGGGATTTAATATGGGAAAAATCTTATTAGCTAGCATACTAAGCATATTAGACAGTAAGATAAAATCCACCCTAAACAAAACTGGTAGAAAAACCCGCCAAGTTTCCAAAAACGGTCGGCCTTTGAAGGTAGTTATATAATCCCACCAGGGAAAGGCCGTCAAGGTTAATCCTATTAGCCAAGGTAATCGCACATACTAATAGTTCGAAAGTTAAATGAAAACTAGAAGATTGCTACTAGCGGTAGCAATCTTCAAGTTTTCTTTTAACGTCTAAAGTATTATTCGGTGTGATTAATTTGGCTAATAGGATTAACCTTGGCGGCCTTTCCCTGGTGGAACGATATCACTACCTTCAGAGGCCGACCGTTTTTGGAAACTTGGCGGGTTTTTCTACCAGTTTTGGTTTGGGTGGATATCACATCTTTCATAGGACTGTGAACGCAGATAAGGTTACACCGTCTGTTTAAGATGCTTCAATCCCATTTTTGCACACACTGGCTAACAATCGCTGATTTCGCTTCGCTAACTCAATCAGCGCATCCCCTTCAGTTCTTTTGTTTATCCCTGCACCTCCTACTTAATTTTTCAAGATTTCATTGATATTTAGTCATACAGAAACCCCCGAAGGTCGCTGTTACTAAAACAGCAGAACGCGAAGCATTTTATTTTTGCGTTATTAAAACCCCGTTAGCTCGTGTATGCTCGTATTGCTGCGTAACCATCATCTAACGTACATCCCTTTATTCTTACGCAATCCACGGCAACGTTAATGTTTCTTTATTTTGTCCTTCGTTACAGTTCAGTTTTTTGTTTGTCCAGACTTATCTGGGGGCGTTTGGTTGCCGATTCTTTGGATGGCTTGGGCTTATCTGTGTTACAAAATGGTACACCTACGTTTGTTAGGAGGTACGGGTGCCAGATCCAAGAGTCAGTCCTGGACATGTTCCTGTGCTCGAATGAGGTGGCTGCCCGGTTTTCGTTCGAGGTTTCATCAGATTTTCGGGGTAGCGACCAATTTCCTGTGGCCTTGACCTGGAATGGTGGGGGTCACGGGCGTCTCGGTGGTGTAGTGCCGCAGGTTTCTCCAGTCGTGGACTCCGGCGATTTTGCCCCTTGGCTTAAGAAGTGGGTTGGCAGGGGGCGTAGTGCGAGACGCGGCTTGCGTGCCAAGACTGGTAGACGGGGCCGTGAAGTGGTCTGGTGGACTCCGGTCTGTGTGACTGCTGTGCGTGATCGCCGGCGAGCCTGGCAGCGGTTTCGCCGTTGTCGGTCTGACCAACGGTGGTTCGAGTTTGTTGGGATCACCCAGGAAACTCGGTTTCTTTTTCGTAGGGAGAGGGCGACGTTTGGTGCAAGGCTTTGCGATCAGGTTTCCCGGGGTCTTACTCTGTCACGTGTTTGGGCCTTGGTCCGCCCCCGAGATATAAGCTCTGTGGTTGCTTGGGTGTTTGGCCATTCCAATGAAGTTCTCAGGGGGCCAGGAATGGCAGAGGCATTTAACGCCAATTTTGCGGAAGTCTACGGTGCTCCGAGGGGTCCTCCACCCCCTGCCCACCCCACCAACTTTGGGCTTGGGTTGGGTGAGTCAGATCGTCCACTGGGCATGCATGAACTTTCTGCTGCACTGGCCTCTTGTCGTCCTGGGAGTGCTGTGGGAATTGACGGAGTCTCCTATGACGACCTCCGTGGCCTTACCCGGGATGGCCAGGAGGCATTGTTGGGCTTCTTCCAGTCTCGGTATGATGGGACCCCGGTGCCAGGCTCCTAGCTTTTCTCAATCCTCACTCCAGTTCTCGGCAGGGGCAAAACCCGCTCCTCTGTGTCGAGTTACCAGCCAATTGCGCTCCTTTCGTGCGCACGAAAAGTTTATGAGAGAATGTTGGTTAATAGGCTGGTGTGGCAGATCGAGGGATCTGGTGGGTTGTTCGCCGCCCAGTTTGGGTTCCAAAAGAACCGGGGAGCGCAGGATGCTGTACTGTACCTGGAGTCAGGCATTAGGGAGGCATGGGTACACGACTGCTTTGCGGTGGCAGTTTTCCTGGATATAAAGGCCGCTTACGATATGGTTGACGTATCGTGGGTGGAGTATTCCCTGAGGGTGCTGGGTGTTGGTGGAAAGTTGGTTACAGCGATTATGGCTCTGCTTGGAGTGCGGAGCTTTGCGACCAGGGTAGGGGGTGTCTGGTCTGGTGTGCGTTCCACCGACCGTGGCCTCCCCCAGGGTAGTTGCTTAAGCCCAGCACTTTTCGCAGTAGCGATCAACGCTGTTCTCATAGAGATGAGCTCTTCGGTCGACGTGGTCGCCTATACGGATGACGTTGATGTCTAGGCTTACGGACCGGGACCTGCCTTTGATTTAGGCTACTCTTTAGGCGGCCATCGCAGTGGGTTCTCGAGCCCTGGCAGATAGAGGCCTTCAGTTGGCTAGTGCCAAGTCGGAGTTGATGATTTTTCGGCGGGGGAAGGCCTGGGAGGGATCAATTTTGGTGAATGGTTCTCGCGTTGTGGTGAAGCCCAAGGTTCGCTACCTTGGTTTTTGGTTGGACCCACAGTTGTCTTGGACCTATGATTTGGCATCTGTAAAGCAGTGCGTGTCAGCCAGGACGAACGTGCTGAGGTCCATTGCGAATAATGCGTCCATTGCGAAACGTGCCACTGTTGTTTCCTTTTACAAGGTTTATGTTCGTTCTTCTGCTGATTACCATATCCCGGTTCTGGTCAGCTCTGGACAAGCGATCAGGGGTGTGCAGGTTGCTTTGAATCAGTGCCTTAGGGTGGTCACTGGTTGGTTGCCATCAACCCCAGTGCCTGCTCTACATGTAGAGGCAGGTGAACGCCCCGTTGCGTCTCGCGCCAGGGAACTGTTGTCTCGGATTTGTCTGCGTGCAATTGGAAGGGGCCGGTCTGACCCCTTCGGCCGTATTCTGTTGGACTATATGGCCTTATCTGGCAGGGCCCGCGATTTGCCTGGTGCTCCTGGACTGGGGGCAACACTCCTTTTGCATGATGGGCTGGGTGGCTTTCCGACCCCGGTTGTGATCCACCCACCCGCCCCGTGGCTTTGGTGTCCTGTGTCGTTGGCTTCTGTGCAGTTGGAGTGTGGTGCAGGGGTCGTAGAGTTCCTACTTTTTCCTTATTTCCTACTTTTTTGTATTCGTTCCTTATTTTCCTACTTTTTTCCAGTTTTGAGATGTACTTCCTACTTTTTTCAGCTACGCTTATTTTGTAAATCTAAGTGTAAATTAGTGACATAACGTATAAGATTTGAGTTCAATAAATCAATAAATAAGGCACGAACTTCGTTGACACACTTGACGGTCCCTTAGCTTGTTTACAATGCAACGAGGCAATCTGCGCGTGTGCTGTAAAAGCATCACTTCCGGTTCCGCATCGAGCAACGGTTTCGTTTTCGCAAATCCACTGTCAAGGCGTGAACGTTGCTCGATCTGTGCTCGAGCCAAGGATAAATTTTGGGGTAAGTGCTTAGCCTACTATTAGTTTTCATTTTCAACTGCTAAAATTTCGTACTAGGTGCTGTTTGTAATTTCGTTTTTCGGTACAATGAATGCGTATAAAGAATGTAAGTGTTCTGTATTGGGCTTGCTGAGCCAGCTGTTAGTGATGATACACCGACGGAATGGTTTTATCGTACATTTATTTATATCCAGTA
>JAHWFP010153466.1:0-12540 GCA_023313725.1 Lithobius niger | reverse complement strand
ATTGTGTTGTCCACAACACAAGGGGGTTCTGTGGCTTCCAGGCCAGCCCGGTGGGCGCTTAAGCGTGCTGAATGGTCAGCCTTTGCTGAGGCTGCTGTGTTTCAGCGTGCGGTTGAGGACTTTTCTGATGTGGATGAACTTTCCCCTCATTTCACTGATGTGGTCCTTGCTGCTGCTCATGCTACTATCGCGCGTACGTCCACACAGCCGCGGCGGGTTCCTGTTCCGTGGTGGACGCCTGCTTGCGAGCAGGCCATTCAGGCCAGCCGGCGAGCGTTGCGTGCATTCACAGTCAGCCCGACTACTGGCAACTTTGTAGCGTTTAAGGGCTGTCGTGCCCGTGCCAGGTATGTCATCCGTGAGGCTAGGCGTGCTTCGTGGGCAGCTTATGTTTCGTCGATCACGCGCTCCACGCCTTCTCAGCAGGTGTGGCGGAAGGTGCGCCAGATCTCGGGGAGGAGCGTGCCTTCCCTGGTTTCACAGCTGAAGGTGGCGAATACCGTGATTTCTTCTGTGCCAGATATCGCCAATTGTCTTGCGTCTGCATTTGCGCGGGTCTCGAGTGATGCCCATTATGATCCTGGTTTCCTCGGGATTAAGCGTAGAGAAGAGGCTCGCTTTCTTGACTTTCGCTCCGATGGGCTAGAGGAGTACAATTTACCATTTACCTGGCAGGAATTTGTTTCAGCTTTGTCCAAGTCGCATGACTCCGCCCCGGGGCCTGATGATGTTCACTATCAACTGTTGAAACATCTGACCCTTGCCTCCCAGCAGTTCTTGCTGGGGATGTTCAACCGTGAGTGGGCAGAGGGCTCTATTCCAGCAGCGTGGAAGACAGCAGTGGTCATCCCGATTGTAAAACCGGACAAAGACCCTACTTCTCTTTCCAGTTATTGCCCAATCGCTCTGACTAGCTGTGTCTGTAAACTTATGGAACGGATGGTCAGTGAGCGGTTGGTGTGGGTGTTGGAATCACGGGGATTCTTATCTGTGTCCCAGTGTGGCTTTCGACGGTGTTGGTCAACTATCTATCATCTAGTTGCCCTTGAATCAGATGTGAGGGAGGCTTTTCGCCTGCGTCATCATCTGGTTCAGGTTTTCTTTGACTTGGAGAAGGCGTATGATACGACGTGGCGTTATGGGATTCTCCGTAATCTCTATAACTATGGCTTGAGGGGACAGATGCCACTGTTGCTTTCTGCTTACCTCTCAGGCCGTTCTTTTCGCGTTCGTGTCGGGGTGACTCTTTCCCGCCCGTTTGTCTTTGAGAATGAAGTGCCTCAAGGAGGTGTTCTTAGTGTCGTCTTGTTTGCTATAGGGATCAACCCCATTGCTCAGCAAGCTGCTGTTCCCCAGTCATTGTTTGTCGATGACTTCGGCCTGCGCTTTCGGGCAGCTCGCATGCAGACCTGCGAGCGGCAGCTACAGCTGGCAATTAACAAAGTCCTGACCTGGGCGGTAAGTAATGGTTTCCGGTTTTCTCCGGACAAGACTGTGTGCATCCACTTTTGCCGCCAACGAACACTGCACCCGGATCCTTGCCTGTACTTGGGACAGGCACAAATTCCTGTTGTCCCACAGGCACGTTTCCTGGGTCTGGTGTTCGATTCCAGGTTGTCTTGGCTTCCACACTTACGTCAGCTTAAAGACAAGGCTTTGCGGGCACTTAACATCTTGCGGGTCCTGTCGGGCACTTCATGGGGTGCCGATCGCGCTGCCATGTTGCGCCTCTACCGAGCCCTTGTCCGCAGCAAACTTGATTATGCGTGTATGGTCTATGATTCGGCTAGTGACTCCACTGTCCGGATGTTGGACACTGTGCATCACAGTGGCCTGCGTGTGGCGACTGGGGCTTTTCGAACTTCTCTAGTGGTCAGCCTCTGTGCTGAGGCCTCGGAGCCACCTTTGGCCATTCGTCGGCGACAGCTTGCCATTCAGTATGCTGTGCGTTTGCATGCTGTGCAATCCAGTCCTGCTTGGTCCATGGTTTTGGGGCCAGACTTGCGAGTCGGTAGACGCAGGGTGGGTAAACTTAAATTATAATATAACTAAAATGCGAAAATAGCAGGTAAGAGGCGCCCTCCCAGTGCACCAGTTTCAGGTGGGAAGCGCTCAAACCATATCTATGCTCCACCGAGATAGCGCCCAACAGTATGACGGTAAAATCCCCTATTATTTCGAGCACTAATTTAGACTGAAGATCGACTTCTAAGGAGTAAAGAGATAACAAAACCCAACTTAGTCCAATATGGGTATCCCGAACTTTTTCTACAGTCCACTTACTCTCAGGTCGAGGTTAAGTTACATCCAAAGTTAAGCTAATCCGTGGCTAGTTTAGACCTCAACTGGATATCCCCACCGTTAGCATTTGATACCAAGACTTTGAATGGAGAAAAAAACCTAGCCCTAATGGTAATTTTTTTAACTTTTATTTCTGATAGAAATAAGGAAGAAAACAGAACCAAGACATAATTCTTGCAGTACATAACAAAGAGAGTTGCAAACCAGGAAATGTAATAGTGATTCCTTTAGCTAAACATTTATGGAACACAGCCTAGTAGCCAGAAATAGCTGATCTGTTATTTCCTTCAAGAACCGATAGATCCTTCAAGAGGATTACGGCAAAGTCCTTATCAGTCTTATGGATTGGGTGTAGGCATGTCAGGAATAGACGTATATAATATTCCTGGAGCCTATGTAATATTTACTGCAGTATCTGACTGGTACTGAGGGCCTTAAAGATTCAACAAGTAGCATGAAAACTGTGTGATCTTGAACAAGGCAGGACCTTGAGGTATTATCTTATTCAATTTGGCTTAATATTTTTATGCTACTTCTGAAATGGTAATGCTTGAACTATCTGTCATTCAATGGTTCAAAAAAATTAGTAGTTGCTATTGTTAAATTCTCTGCCTGCTATTTTAGTTGTTTTGCTCTGCCATCTTGGACTTTAGCTGGGTGGTAGATGATGCAACGAAAGTTGATTTGTTAAGAATTTTCCCTATGGAAAGATGAATATTGCATTGTAATGTAAGATATTAGTGCAGACTAGACTAGCCTAGACTAGATTAAACTAGCATACCAACATACATAACAAACACGACTGCTAGCATGGATAATACATAATGGATCGAATTCATCCTCCCATCTTACGTATTAGTGGTGATGGTGTGAAATTGAATGCAATAAAATTAAGTTACAGTGAGTAGATGGACATGCCTCACCACCAATCAAGGATAAGTGAATGAGCAGAGCTGTGAAGGGTGTGTATTGAAAGTGCAGAGGAGGAGACACGCAATGCTTAGTATTTGAAAAGGAAAAAGAAAAGTCGAGACCGATTCAATGGCACGTTCCCATCACCGATAGCTCCTTCAACAGTCGGTTTCAGCGCACTCACAGAGTCGAAAGATCCATATACCCATATAGTGGAATTGAATTCCACTAGGAAATACTATTGAGCCACGTGTGTATGCAGTAGGCAGAAGGTAAATTAAAAAAATATTGGCAATCATAAAAAAATGTAAATTAAATGTTATTGAACTCAAAAAGAAATTAACAGAAACGTTTGCAGAATCGAAAAAAGATAAAAATGAGAAAGAGTATTTTAAGAACTTGTTTAACTTATTTTCAAACCAGTTTCACTAAAATACATCCAGCAGGCTAGAACAAAAAAAGGAGACAAAGGAATGAAAAAGAAGGTAGAATTCACCCCTTTTTTGGTTGACCTGGCTCTATCCTCTACAAATCAAAATCGTACCATTGGTCCTAATGGTTTCTCAGCGGCGTTTAATAAAGGAAATTGCTTCGGAATTTTTTTAGCCTTTTACAAGTATTTTTAAACTCTTTTCCTTTTCGCTAAATCCCAGATACTCAGATACTTATATTTTGATCAAAGCATTACCAGTTTTTTTTTGTCATTTCTCTTTATATTATATTAGCATTCTGCGTGTTTTTGTGGCCAATCGATGGCTCCAACCATTGGATTCAACATTCTAAAGGTCTTGTAATTGTGTATTGACTGCATCTTGGTTTGTTTGTGGTGCAAATTGCTCTTTTTTGCCGAAAAATACAAGCTTCAGATGCGGCCGCTTCAGCGATTTTTGAAAGTACAGAGGCTGCTAAGTGACATCAGATTTTTTACCTTTTCACGCTTTTTTTGCAACTTTGTGCTTCTTCTTATTTTTTCTCTCCGTGTCATAGAGGTATCTGTTGAGTCGATCGTGGCTCCCACTCCTACTAAACAATTCTTCCAAAAATGTTTTTTTTCAACGGGGAAAAAGCAATAGAAGAACAACCCAATTTTTTGATGCTCTCTCCTTTTCCACTCCACCCAGTGCTAACATTCATTCTGCAGTTCATCCAAGGAAACAATGACGTCCTCTGCCCCACCACTCTCAAAATCTTCAACCCTTGACGGTATGAGTGATCGACTGTCCTATATTCTGACAAAACTCGCACATGCATGCTGTGAAAAGGACATTGACCTTTCCTCCATCGATTCCAAGTTGTCAGTTATCGAGCAAGGATGGCTGTAACACTAACCTAGGAATCACATCAGCGGAATTTCGACTATGGACTAACGAACTGAGCCATGAACTCCAGGAATATCACCTCCATCTTCAAACAGCCCTCTCCGAGCAATTACAGTTTGGCCTCCAAGAATTAAAAGACGAATTAAAGGCATCAGTTAATTCACTGCTCACTGCATCTCCTTCCCAAGCCCATCATGAACGGAGTGAAGTGCTACAATTCAACGAACATACTAAATCTGTGGAGCTTTCAACTATGCTTACCGTATGTAGCCAAGGTGCAGCATCAGGAAGCATTGAGCTATGTTTAGCCAGACTGTCGACACTGCCGCCCAAGTCCACATGTCCAGTTATGCCTCCTGTGAGCTGCGATCCCGTCAATCTGATGAGCATCGCGAAGGACTATCTACCTCCAAATATCACACTATGTAAGGACAAAGACAAAGTGATAAAGAAACCTCGGAAGCATACCAGAAACAACTCTGCTACATCAAGAGAACAGGTGAACAAGGTTACTAAAAATACCAACGAACCTGCTAACGAACAACTGCCCCAAGCTGCAAGCTGTACTGAATCCAACGTCGTTTCGACCACAACTACAAAACAGTTACTAGCTACACCAGCATCCCATGGCACCTGCCCCTTATGGCAAATTCCTACAGTTACCTTAGGCGATTCACATGTAAGAAGCATTAGATGTGGCTCTAATTCTCAATACAGGTGTTGGCCTAGGGCAACAGCCCGATTCTTTCCCGTATTCCAAATGTTTTGCAGGAAGCAACACCTGAAACTGCATTTGTGATATCCGCTGGGTCAAATGACATTTCATCAAACCAGCCGAATCGGATTGCTAACACTGTCTTGGAGCTCATAAGTTTGATACGATCTTCTCGCCCCAAGTCAAGGATTACCATTATTGGCATCTTTCCTCGTCTTGTACGTACACAGAGAGGTGAGGACCAACTGGTTTCTCACACCAATCTTTTGATACGAAATGTTTGTGTGGACCTGCAGTGTAACTTTGCCTCCCTTGACTACGAGATTTGTTGTGACCATACCCTGCTGGCACGCGACTCACTTCATCTAACGGCTCGAGGCAAGTCTAAACTCCAGAGCGTTCTTGAAACCCTACATGTGGGGCAAAGTTTTTCTCAGAGTGACATTAGGACTGGTGCAACTAACTCACCCTTGGTTTCGGAAAATCGGCACTAGTTGGGAGTACTCCCACCTTTTTCAGTCCTCCCCAACCACAACGTCGTGTCATGATGGAGGGGATCAAGTGCATTTACCTGAATGCTCGTAGTATTGTAAAGAATTTTAATGAGTTTTTAGCTCTGCTCGTGGAGGGTGCTTATGATCTTGTCTTTGTTGTGGAGTCATGGCTTCACGATGGGGTTACTGACGCAATGATTGTGGGTTCTTATCCGTACCGAATTATCCGTCGGGACCGACCATCACGTGCGGGTGGCATTTTTATTCTGCACAAGCTCCATCTCCAAGTGGCTATAACAGAAGTTGGCACTGGGCTTGAGGCACTGGCAGTAATTTTGCCTTTTCAGAGGTTAAATATCATCCTGGGATACTTACCTAATAGCCACTCCCAAGCGGCGATCTTAAATATGTGTACTTTTTTTTCTAAGTTTATCCATCCTACTAATTCCAATATTCTTTTCGGCGATTTTAATTTGTCCACGGTCGACTGGGCTGGCCCAACTGCTGCTGATAAACTCCACTGTGACTTTCTTGATTTGATTGCCCCACTGGCTCTAACCCAGTTGGTTGATTTCCCAACGCGAGGAGACAACATCCTCGATCTTGTTTTCTCCGACAGTGATCGTCTTATTTTCCACCTGCGTGGCATTGAGCATCTTGGCAACAGTGATCACTGCATGATTGTCTTCATGGTCAATGCGGTTTTTTCTTGCACCCCCAAGTCTGTTCCTCAACTGGGCAAGATAGACTTTGCGCTGCTTAAAGGCCACCTCGCAAGCATTGATTGGAATGCACGGCTGTCCTCATATAGCCAAAATGTGGACAGTGTCTGGAATGGTTTTCATAACTTGCTCAAACGAATTGTTGACCAATGTCGCTCTCGGAGCAGGAAACAGCACATTAAAAATCAAGATTATCGGTCACAATCCAAATTAAATATGTAACCAAATTACATCCGTAATCTAGGCAAAAAAAAACTTAGGCTATGGCATCAACTTAGGGATGTAAAGTCTCCATCGAATCTAACATCTTATAATGAGTGTCGTTTGCAATATTCGGCTGCGGTTGACGACTGGCTCAATCGTAAAGAGACTGATGTACTTTAAGAGGGAAATTTAGCTGCCCTCTTTCGCTTTTACCGGGCGACAACCCACACCTCACGTGCTTTGCCACCCTTACTATCTGGGGGTGGTTTCGTTTCTTCTGACTCTGATAAAGCAGAACTTTTAAACGATCTTTTTGCCTCTAATTCTATAATTGATAACCATTTTATCCAATTGCCATTAATAATCGCTCCTTTTGAAGTCTACGGAGCTAACTGAGGTAATTTTTACCAGATCCAGTGTGCTTCACACACTTCATAGCTTAAAACCGAGCCATGCAGTGGGTCTGGACGGTTTTTCTTCTTTTTTCTACAAACAAATTGCCAACGAAATTTGCAATGCATTGCTTTTCTTATTTAAATTATCATTTTCCTTTGGAAAATTACCAACTTTATGGAAGAATGCAAATGTGGTTCCAATCTTCAAAAAGGGCAACAACTCTGATCCCCGTAATTACAGGCCAATTGCCCTGTCAGTGGTGCCATGTAAGGTCATGGAGTCGATTATTAAGACTGAATTACTTCGTTGTCTTACTTCTCACGGGCTCCTTAATCAAGATCAGTACGGTTTTCTTCCGGGCCGCTCTACAACTATCCAACTCTTGGTAGCATTGGACTACTGGTCCGATGCATTTGATCTTGGTATACCTACTGATGTTACGTATTTCGATTTTCACAAGGCATTTGAGTCGGTGGTGCATGCTAAATTGCTTCACAAACTTAGGATGCTTCACATTGGAGGCAATCTTCTTCTTTGGCTGGGAAGTTTCCTTATTGGCAGATATCAGTGTGTACAGGTTGGCACATCGAGGTCCTCTTCTGGAGACCTTATCAGTGGTGTGCCACAGGGATCTGTTTTGGGCCCGCTTTTGTTTGTTATTTATTTAAATGACCTTTTCGCCGAGACGCAGTGTGCCAACATTGTGCATTTCAAATTTGCTGACGACTTAAAAGCATCAACTCCAATTACTTCCTTCACGGACGGATATCTACTTTCAACTCATATTGATGCTGTGGTGCAGTGGTCTTTTGATTGGCAACTGCCACTTTCCGTTAATAAATGCAATGTACTTCATATTGGTGCCACCAATCCATGCTTTGAATACACTCTGTCTGGAACTACATTGGATGGAATCTCTTCTGTGCGTGACCTGGGAGTGTGGTTCTCTAGCGACCTAAAATCCACAACCCACTGTTGCAAGATTTCTGCCTCAGCCTATCGTAGATTAGCTATGGTACGGCGTTGCTTTACTTCTGCCAGTGTAAAGACTAAGATTTGGGTCTATAAGGTGTTTGTTCGCCCTGTCTTGGAATTTGCTAGCCCAGTCTGGTCACCGAATCTTCTGCAGGATATTGACCGGCTCGAAGCTGTTCAACACTGTTTACTCGTAACCTTAATGGATATCGAAATTACACTGCTAACACAAGGCTATCCATGGCCCATCTTGAACCCCTCGAACTGCGAAGGCTCAAAGCAGACCTCGTTTTGACATTCAAAATCTTGCATGGACTGCTCTCAGTTGATGTGCCATTTTTCTCATTTGCAAATTGTAACACTACACGGGGCCACTCACTAAAACTTAGCAAACCCGTTTCGCGCACAGATTATGGGAAATTCTTCTTTGCGTCACGTGTTGTTGGAGCTTGGAACTCCCTCCCCAAAGTTGTTGTCATTGCACCCTCCGTGAACGTTTTAAACGCCGTTTGGAAGAACATTAACTTGCTAGGTTTCTGAAAAGAAATTACCATCCCTGACAATTCACTCTTTTTTACAAGGAACGGATTTAGTGGCCAACGCCCTTCCGTCATCCTGACCATTAAATGTCAAAGTTATATTTATTATTATTAGTTTGTAAGATATGATGATTTTGTAGTTTTGTTAAAACATAATGCCCACAACACACGAGCCAAGGCTTCATAGTGGTTGTATATATACATGAAATGGTAAAAAAAAAAACTTGAATGGTCTCCAGTGTAACACCTTTTTATAAGAAGAAGGTGATGCTTCGAACGTCCCTAATTAATGTTCTATCTCATTGACTTGCATTACTTGCAAGCAATGGAGCAAATCATCAAGAATTGCATGCATTCCTTTATTGAAAAAAAACAAATTATTTCCCAAAACTGATACAGTTTTCTTCCACAGCGATCAACTATGCTTCAACTTTGAAGCATTTTAGACGAATGGACAAAGTTCTTGGATTGTGGTATCTATGTTGATGTCATTTACATCGATTTCACGAAGGCATTTGAATCTGTTATACATAGAAAACTGTCTACTAAACTTGATTACCATCATTTTTCAGGCAATCTCCTGAAATGGTTTGAAGATTTTCTCTGAATTTTTTCCTAATTACAGACCAAGACTTTCAAGACTTTCATTTTTTTCATCATAATTCCATAGAATAGGTCTATATTTTGGCCCACTGTTATTCATTATTTATTTAAATGACTAAAATCATGATATAATTTCCCTTTTGGTAAAGTAAGGATGGTGTCAAAGTACATGATAAAGCCAAAAATTTATCAAATTTTGAAACTTTAGAAACTTCTTCACTAAGCTTGGCTAATCGATCTTCAAATTTGCAATTACCCATGAATTGAAATAAATATGAGATGCTTCATGTCGGGTTTTCAAACCAACATTGGCCTTCTGACCTTGCTGAAGTAAATATCAATGAAATTTGGATAAGGGTATGACCATTTAGTTTGTCTAAGGTTTAAGGTTTTGGACTCATTTTGGCCACATCGTTAGGTCATCAAATAAGCGTTTTGCCATGATCCGTCAATACTTTACCGCTGGTGACATTTCCACACTGTTCTGAGCATCCGACTGATGCTGAAGAACCCAATTTCGGTGTGGTCCCTGAATCTTATTCCAGACATAAAAATATGAAGACGTTCAACGATGCCTTAATAAACATTTAGGGTTATGAAAACTGCATACAGAGACAGATTGAGACAGATTGCCATTACTCATTACAATATTGATTTCAATTGCCATTACTCATTACAATATTGATTTCAAAACATATGATTTTTTCTTGGGAGAAAAACATTTTCACTATGGGGCATTTATTTAAGCTGGTAGTTGCTCGAGCAGACTGAATTGTCGTAAGTTCTTCTTTACAAACTGGGTTGTGGATGTTTGGAACATCTGCCTGTATGTACTCAGCAATATACACTATGCAGTCCAGATTTTACAAAGTAAACTGCAAAAGGTTATATTTTCTAAATACCTATGTTGGTTTCAACTGTTATGTCTGGTATCAGTGGCTTCAACACCAAAATTTAATATTTTGCAGGTCGGAACGTAATTGTAAAGGGATGCCATTGACGATTATCACCCTGCAATTTTTATAAGAATGCGCACTTTAATAATTATCAGTCTTGAACATTACTGCCTTGATCACCTGTATAAAGAATACAATGAGCGAAAAACATTCTCTTCATATCCTTACACCACTCAAAACAATGATCAAACAATGGTCAATCGATTGGCAACTTCCGTTGTCTCAGGACAAGTGTGTTGCTTTGCAACTGGGAGCTAACAACCCCAACCTTAAGTACAAACTGGCAGGAACGAAACTTGAATCGAAAACCATATGTCGCGATCTAGGAGTATGGATTACGTCGGACTTGAAATCCACGGTTCATTGCCACAAAATTTTGGCTCTCGCTTTTCGCAGACTGGCCGTGGTCAGTAAGTGTTTTGTCTCCTCATGTATTAAAACTCCCGTTTGGGCCTTTCGGGTGTTTGTTCGTCCGCTCTTTGAGTACGCGAGCCCAGTTTGGTCGCCGTATCTTCTCCAGGATATTGATTTGTTGGAATCGGTGCAGAGAAGTTTCACTCCTAACCTGCCTGGTCTACGTGAACTTTCCCAGGGTGAACGACTGAGGCAAACTGGTCTTGAGCCACTCGAATTAGATTAGGGGTTTGAATAATATCTCTGTAATGTGTGGTGCAGTGGCAACCCAGACCACTGCACTGTGACTGAGGTTGGCGCTAATGACCAAGCTGTCGACGCGCCATTAAGCCTCATCACCCCCCACTCGAATTAAGACGACTGAGGGCCACCTCAGTTTTACATACAAGATTGTTCACAGGCTATTGGCTGTCGATCTTCCTTTCTTCGAGCGACATCCATTATCATCAACTCGGGGGCACTCCCTCAAGTTGCGTGTTCAATCCAAATGCAAGGATTGCGTCAAACATTTCTTTGCGCTATGTGTTACAAGCATTTGGAATGGCCTCTCGGATGATATTGTAACTGCTCCAACAACAAACATATTGATTGAACGTTTAAAATTATTCTCATTGAAACACTGTCTTCTGCGCCTCTACCATTAGAGCTCCTGGGGTACATGTCACTCTGTTTAACCAATTTACCTGGACCGGTGTTGGTGGCAAGCCCTTCCGTTATCCACTCTTTCACGAGGAAAAGTTGTATTATTATTAACAGTTACACTAACAAATAAAAAGCCAAATTCATTAAAAAAACACAAGAGACTGCAACAGAATCGTCCTGTTATGCGTCAGCCAAATAGGAATTGATGTCACACTGTCCGATTTCGGTGCTTCCACAGTCCTGATCAAATGCTATGTACTTATATATTATTATTTACTTTTATATTAATATTATTGGGTCAACAACTAAAAATTACATTGACAGACTACAAAAATGCCAGAACATAGCTGCAAAAGTACTCTTCGATTCCAAAACTGGAAAATCTACTTCTAAAATTTATCAGGAATTCAAATTACTCATCTTTAGTACGTTATGCAAGTATAATATGATTGTGAGTAACTTTTCTGATCAAACTTCCCAAATTAGATCTGATGACCTGAAAGAACTAATGTGGCTTGACTTAAAATACCGACTTGGTGGAACTCTTGTGGTAAAAGATGCTTATCTCACACTATCTCCACAATCTTAAATGAATTACCACTAGACAGTAGACAAAACTTATCGAACAAAAATACTTAGACACGCATAAAAAATTAATCATTGGCACACAGTATGAAACTAAATATCTTTAACAATTGAGTCCATCTAAAATTAATCTAGCAACCTTTTATGGAAAGTTATCCATATTTTTCCTTGATTTTGTAATTTTATTTGCAAAATTATGCTGTAATGCTTTTTCTTTTTTTTTATATAATGTTTTCATACTAAGGAACTCTCTTGTCATTAAGTAGTAAAATTGGGTAGAAAAAAACGACTGATTTGTAAAGATTAGATGATTAGTTGCAACAAGCAGACTCCCGCACTGCATATAGTTTCATTGTTGTGGTTGACCTCATGGTCAGAATCGCCCAATAACCAAACTCGACACACCTAAGTTCATGGTTATGATTTACCATTGTTAAGGCTTGCAGTGAATATTTATTTCGATTGTGGCGCGTCAAAGATTCTGTTTTCCACTTTCATTTCTCTAGCTAAATTGCCCCTCTCATCATCTATTATAGCTGGGTAGAAAATTCCACCCAGGATTTTTTCTTTCAATAAAAACTTAAATCGAGTAGTTATTGCTGCAGCAATAGTTTTTTTGGAAGATGAATAATGAGAGGCATCATTTGGGTTAAGAAAGTTAAATTGAAATTTGTACTATTCTTCGAATTTGTCTGTCATGAGATACCTGGATAGGCAATTAATATTGGCATAATACCTGAGAAAATGTGTATTTTATTTTTAT
>JAHWFP010153461.1:0-15312 GCA_023313725.1 Lithobius niger | reverse complement strand
AGCACTGTCTTGACCTGAAGTGCCGTTGTTTTCCCTTACATTTTAATTTAGTGCACCTTGTAGCTATTCCCTCCAATGCTATCTCGTAGCCAGTATGACGTCACTTGACGCTGCTCTATTGCTAAAGAAAAAAATCACCATTTAAGCTGTATTTGTTGCTTGAGCAAACAAGAGTTTTATGGGCGATGCACACCAAAAAATGCGTTAGATACACCGTTTCAGAGGCTTATCGAACATAACATTTTAGGGTGCGATATAATAATAGAACGTTTGTTTGCAATGCAAAACAGGTCAGGCAAGGATCACTGGTATCACTTACTACCAGCCTAACTTACGTAAACACCCAATAAAAATTTCACCAACAGTGGGGGAAAAAGAAAACAAAGTTCGGCATCAGTAAGTTGGTCTATACAAAAAATAGGCATCAAATCTTCTAATTTTAACAAACGCGTGAAGATACTAATAGACCCCGCAGAGACAGTAAAGTGTTTTAGGGAGTTCCATCCAGGGACCACCCTTACAGCGAAAAAATGTCTCCTACAATTTTAACCTATGGTTGTGTAACCAGTTTAAGACTGTGGCACAGTGTCCTGTGCTACGGAGAAATTTTTTTTAAACGAGAGGTCAACTCCAAGAAAGCAATGAACAGCCTTCAATACCATGACGAGGTCAGCTTTTAACCGTCAATGTTCCAAGGAATCGACTTTTAAACTTCTTAATTGTTGGGAATAATTTACGTTTCACATGCCCGGTAACCTTTTCCGTCTCTGTACTGACTCAGTGAGATAAATATCCTGGAGAAGGTAGGGGGACCACACCAGGTTCGCATATTCCAGCAGTGGTCTCAGATATACTTTAAATGCCCAGATATACGTTAAATGCCCAATTTTAGGGGAGGGGTACGAAGACTAATATTCGTCCAACATTTTCAAAACTATTTTTTTTATTGGCGGAGCGAGCGAGGCGAGCGTAGCGTAGCCTATAACGGACATCGAATTGTAAAATGTTGGTTGGCTGGTTGCTGTTTTGTAGTGTGGGTGGAGCCCAAACCAAAGTGCAGATTGCTATGAAATTTGGAACATTGCTAGATAGCCCCAAAAGTATTGCTGATCTCGAATTTGGCATAAATTGATCAATAATAATCCACGAAATTACAATTTTTCGAATTTATCGATCTAACACTCGCCATTGTAAATTTGGAATAGCTAAGGAATTCCGACTGTGCTGCTGGTAATCAAGTGAACTTTAAAAAAACCGCAGAAATAAATCATCGTAGCTTCCTTACAGCTAATAATCTTTTTTGACATAACCCAAACGAAATAATAACATTTGATTACAGCACTTTAACCACTAGAGGAAGGCAAGCATAAGGAAAAATACAGAAGGATTCGTTAACGACTCACATTCGTTTCATGTGAAAAAGAATGCTTGCAGGAATTTAGCCAACATGGTAACCAAAGTGGCGTTGATACTGTCAACGGGAATCTCAATTGTGAAACATCAAATCGCCGCTGCACGTGGAAACCGCTCATAGTAAACAACCGTATACAGCAGACTACGTGTGTATATCACAACACGGAACAATAATTTGGCTTCGTATAATTATTTTAAGATTCTTGGATTGCTATGGAAACTGGACTCTCCATCCCGAGTTGCAAGAATGAATAGGCTTAACCTCGAACGAAATAGGCCTAACTGTTGTTGTTTACGAAACTTAAACGGGAGATAACAATTAGCCTTTAAATTAGGCTTTAGAATTATTTAAATGCTATCTTCACACCCAAACTAACACCGGCTGACCTACAATAATAAATTGTGATAATTCCAATTTAAAAAAAAAATTGGTGTTCGCGGTTGCAGTACGTGCCAGATGTGTGCGCTTCAACATTGTCGTAGGAGGCGGCGTAGGGGCCGCGGATATTTTAAATCTTTTGATTATTGTGAAGTACTATCGTTACTGATGATTGTTGAGCTCGCAGTGAAATGCTTTATTGTTAATATTTTAAATCTAAGAAAGATACTCTGCAATAAAAATAAACAATATAAGCATTATTGACGGTGGCACGTTCTTTGCCAGCTTAGCCACTGTGGCTAACGTGGTTTTTTACTACGGCAGCGATGGCATAAAGTGGCTACAAATAACGAAACAGAAACTAAATGTGGGAGCAAACGAAAGAATCTTAAAATCAATATGAAACCTAGCCTACCTAAAATGAAAAAAAAAAAACCTACAATGTAAAAAAACACCAGCAAAGAGCTTCAGCTCAAATGTAGCCGAGTGAATATTGCCCCCAGCTTTTTCAGGACCACTAGCAAGTATTGTAAACCCATTATAATGAGAGTAAATACAAATTAAAAATAAATTTCTCTTCGCTCCGCCTACAATAGGCCCAAAGCCTGTTTCCAAGTTTATTTGTTCATTTTTAGTCGTATGTACAGCCGAAATGGCTGAGAAGACTATGGCATCGATTTTGTTCGTCCGTTGCCTTTTTCAACATTGGAATGATAACATATAGAGACAAACGGTTTTCACTATTACATTCAGCGCCCAAAAATTAGTTAAAATTAATAAAAAAAAAAACGGAAGTGTGAAGCGGGAGTGACCGACAAGTGGCCGAGTTAACCCATTATCTCATATGGAAGGGTACGTTCCAGATAGAAACAAACGGTTTTGACACATTAGATTCAGCGTTAAAAAATTAGTTTAAAGGAATAATAAAAAGCCGGCAGTATGAAGCAGAAGTGGTCCACAAGTGACCAGAAGTGGCCGAGTGAGCCCGTTATTTATGGAAGGGTACCAGATAGAAACAAAACTGTTTTCACTATTAGGTTCAGCGTCAAAAATTAGTTTAAATTAATTTTAAAAACCGGAACTACGAAGCGAAAGTGGCCCGAAAAAGCGGCGGAAGTGGCTGAAGTGTACAGAAGACCGGTTGTGACGAGGAAGTCGCTGCAGCCGCTTGTTTACCCATTTTTTTGGAAGTTTCGTCTCGCTTCCAGTTATTTCTAACTGAGGCCCATTTGTGACACACCTCGACACCACCCTTATTTTCGGCCCTTCCATTCATCGTTTGACTGAGAAACCTACCACAAGACAAGAAGCAAAGGGCTGCAGTGTTTATTGTCGTATCAAACACCACTCGAGCATTTACAAAAATGTATATTGAAAAAAAAAGTAAATGAAAATACCGCTCCATCATTATTTAAAAAAATTAAGGTTGTTGACCCTGAAGTCATCTGAATCATAATAGCGCTCGTATGGATGAACTGGCCCAACTTTGAACTTTATTGGCGGTTCTAGAAGCAGACCGAATTCCAGTAGGGGAAATAAGAGGCAAACCTGGGATTTGAACTGAGAAACCTCTAATTATGGTAGTAGCCAAGTTAATGGGCATTTTCATAAACTCACCAAACAACTCGCCGACCGATGACACAAAAGCCGACCGCTTCCACCAAAACTGACGTCACGCTTAAAACTTTTCTGAATGACCTCACTGAAATGATCGATGAGTAAAATGGCGGCCAGTGTCAGGGAAGAATTGTATTTGCTCACCATTCACCATGCGTTGTCAAGGGTGTTGCTAAGCACGTTTACATTAATTACCAGACGATAAGAATGTTCAGTACCTGTTACCTTCCTTTAGTTTAGTGGTGATGCTAAGTGACGACAATCTCCACCATTTGTTAATTACGTTTACGTAAATACAGGCTGGTGTTTTACCTGGAAACCTGGGAAAATTCAGGGAATTCATTAATTCTGGAAAATTCAGCGAAAAATCAAGGAATTTGATAAAAAAGTATACTGGAAGTCAGAGAATTTCACCATATTCCAGATATTCTTTTCATCCGCAAAGAATACCGAATTCGGATTTTATTTTTTCCTTCTAAAACTTTCACTTTATTTCGGTTAAAACTTCATGTCCTTTTTGTTTCGTTTTTGATAAAGTGAAAATTCCTTAGGCCTAAGTAATCAAGGATGTTACGTGTTAAGTGCCTTTCTGGTTTTGGAGATTACCGGTATGGCTTTTCTACTGTTTACCAATACCAGTTACGGCAGTGCAACTTTTGATTTAGCAAACCGATGCGATATAGTTATTGCGATTTGAGTGAAATGTGGAAAAAATTGATTCAGTCTTCTTCTGCACCTTCCTACGACCGAAAAAAAAAATCAGGGGAAAATGTCAGCATTACTACGGAAAACCTGGAAGAATTAGGGAATTTCATCATGAGTTTTTGAACGCCACCCTGATATAATCCTAGCAAGGAACTACGGCGGCCCCGTCATCTTTAGTCGGTGGCTTCAGCGCCAAAACCGGCTCCTTGCCGTGGATGAGTACGATGCTTCAGCGGTGACGTCACGTTGAGGTATCGACAAATTCACTGAGCGATTACGAACTACTTTGATGAGACGAGGCTTCAGCGCTGAGTTGTTCGATGAGTTTATGAAAATGGCCATTGTTTAGCATAGACGATAATAGATCCCATAGCCGCTGTTGTATTCTGGTGGTCTCTCACACTAACCGGTCGGCACCCACCGACTGGGCTTCTATCAGCTAAATTGAGCTCTGCCATCTGCCCGGCCCTCAAATTTAGGTAGCTATGATTTTTCCTAATCACTCTTTTCATTCACTGTCTGGAAGCGTCACCTCGCACAAGAATTCGGTATGCTCAAGTAATTCTTACATGAGAAAAAAATGTAGAGAGAAAATTCTTATCCAATTCTTCCTCTAATGTTTTTGGAAGTTTCTGTAAAGCAATGCAGTGGAAAAATCAGACTAGCCCATTGCCCTCATATAGTTTGTAATGATGCCATATTGGGTGCCACACGTCGGTGGCTAACCCTACGTCCATTCACAAGCCTTTCTTGACGCGTATACAAGCAGAAAAGGAAACAGTGCTGACGTGTTCGCGATTTCGCGTAAAAAGGGGGGAAGAATGACCAACCAACTTGACATATTTACAAATCCCTCCAATGATAACCAGTTTGGTAAGAGCTGGAGGGTATAAAAACCGACTTCCCGCACGGCGCATGCGGAAAAATTGAGCCTACGCCATCTCCACCGTGCTGCCAATTCGCAATGGATTATGAGTAAGCAATAGGGGAGAAATCAGTTTTCTTTTCTGCGTTCGCGTGTACGCGCGTTATGTTGTGCGTGTCCATGTAAAGCGGTTACAGAAATTCGGCAAGCCATGGGTCAGCATTAGAACTGTACTTAAGGAGAGGAGGCCCGTAAACTGCCCGAACTGACCACCCAAAATCCCGACTCAGTAAGATGGTTCACTTTGAGCTCAGCTCAAAATAGCCAAGGCTATATAAGAAGATCAATTATTACCAATTTCCTTTGTTTTCAGCTTTTCCCACTCAAAGACTGATTATCGATATCCAATTGTCTCAAACAGTGGATATCGACTTCTTGCAGCCAGTCTGTTGGTACAGACTCGTAGGACCAAGAACGAAACAGAAGCGTCGATTTTAGGAGGCCTCTTTCTCTCCTAGCTCTAGCTATGGCGGTCGGCAGCGCCGCTAGTAATGGCCATCGACCTCGAGAGGGTCGTCGGGCCGACCCCTGGTTGCCATGAAACGGGCAACCGAAATGTGTGGCCCGCAAGGTGCTCAGGATTACTGAAAGTGGACGAAGGAAAGAACGACGGTGACCTTTGGCCAGCGCCACTTTTATCATGGGAAGCGCCATTGGCCAAGTGGGCGGCGGACATCCGCCTTTTGCCAGCGCCCGTACACACTTTGGTCGTTGACTAAATCTTTTACCCGTGTCCCTACACCAACCAATCACGCATCATCCCTCATCCCAGGGTTGAGAAGTCGCTTTCTTCCTTCAAAGTTGTCCATCAGCAGAAATGAAAAAAAAACTGATGCGAAATTATTATTTACGGTACACAATCTCCATCTCCATGAACTGTCGTCATGCCATTATAACATGATGACAAGATATATTCAGTAGCTGTGTATAATATTAGCTACAGCCATTAACGTCTGCAAACTAGTCACAGCTACTCAAGACCAGAATCGCATTTGCATTCATCCCAAGAAGATTTAATTAACCCTTTACTGTCCATTGAGACGTGCGCTTCTCTCTCCTTGCATATTGTAGCTTAACCTAACTTAAAGCCCTAAGTGGGCCGCCTGGGGCCACTGGCCTTAAGCCTTGGTCCTCATTACTGTTGCTGTAGCTAATATTATATACAGCTACTGAATATATCTTGTCATCATGTTATTATTTTCTTGTATTAAATTGTGAATATTAATGTATAATGTAACCTTGGTTTAGTTCTGGTTCAGCAAGCTGGGTGATGTCATCACCTCAGGCGGGGGCTAAAGATAGGAGAGGTTCATGGGACTTACTGTGGCTCCATCTGTGAACCACTCTGGAAGCAACCCTGTGCATAAAAGAGGCTGCACCTCCAGTTGCTCCTCGTTCTGGGAGCTAGACCCAAAGACGGAGCGACTAGAGAAGGTGATTGATTCGCGAGTTCCGGTAGTATTGTTTTTGTGAAAATACACTGATTGGGACTGTGGTGTGACGTTATATTCACCAATTCCGCCAAAGTAGCCGGAACAGCCAATGAGGGTGCTGCAAGGAAGCACGTGACTAGTAGATTTGAATAAAACGGAGAAACAAATTTCTCTGTTTACATTGTTAGCCGACGAAAAAAAGCAAACTATAATAAACGGAGATTAGGTTTTTTTAAATGAATTTCCGTTTATCGAGCAGGCCAACAGTCTCATTTTATAGACGCGCTTCCCTACAGTTCTCTAATTGGCTGACATTGCTGGCTTCGCTTTTTCTGGTGTAATATGACGTCACGAACACCAGCATGGCCGTCTCCTTCCAGCAATATGGCTGCCTCCTTCGTTTAATCCTTAGCCTGACCTGGTAGTACGTTTGTAACGTGAAAAATGGTCTGTTGGTGCTTCTTGTCCTACCAAAAGTTTCGTTCGTGACTCTGGAAGCTAGACCCAAACCAGCAGTTACGCTTCAACCATAGTGTAGCTTAACCTAGCCAACTTCTAGAGCAGTCCTAATGAACCACTGTTAACAAGGACAATTCCGCGTGGCCTTGTGAACCGTCTATTCACCTTACTGGCTCAGTCAGGCGTGGTACCATGCCAAACTGGACGCATTAATTTTCAAAAAGTCTGTTACTTAGGTTGGTCACGGTATTCGAACCGGTGTTCCCTTGGTTTCTAGTCGGGATGCTGACCACTGGGCTGTGTTGGTTCCTTGCTCGAGGTGCACTCATATAGCTCACGGTGCACGTTGGGATGTAGTTGCTCTGCCGTTCAGTAGCCGTCCAATATATTGTACGCTAGACGGGAAGGGTTAAGGAAGCGAACGCTTAAGTCGTTGAGGTCTACTTGAGCCAGTTCCGTCTTGGGCCTTGTTTGCACAGGGTAAGTAACCAGAGGTGGGGATGAAATGGCCCTGTGCACCAATCGTGTTGCTTCATTGTGAGAGCCCAGGGCCAAACTGTTTAGGTGCGCAATCCTTACAGATAACTCCCGGCTAACTTCCCGGCTAGCACAAATAGCTTGTTACACGTAACCACGGTAAGCCAGACTGGTTACAGGGTTATAACTTATCTGGATATGAGAAGACAAGGTGAACTGCCTAACTGATATGTCAGCCAGTTTTAGAACGGGTCACGTTCTAATTTTCACTAACCAAAACAGCTCATATGGGATATCGAAGCCTGGTGTCTATGCTTTTGAAGGCAACATTCTTAGTAGGCGCTCCTATAGTACCCTCGTTAAACACTTGTGTTCCAGCAGTTTGATAACTTACGTACAGGATAGTACCATGGTATCGGTAGAGGACCAGCACCTTTGTACTTTTATGTTTCTTCAGAGTTACGTAACTAGACGTCATCCCAGAACCAGCTTGCTGCAAAAATCAGTCTGCAACCAAACTAACGGATGACACCTTTAATCGTTTAGGCCTTCCCCAACTTCCTTTCTTTCAGTTGTATAAAATATGTTACTGTTAGTTCGTGTTACAGAGGACTGATTTATTCTCTGCGGTTTTGTTTCCTACGTCTTTACTCACTGTGTGATTATTTGCAGTGGGTTTTGGATGCAGATATTTCGAAATAAAACCGACATGCTTTCAGTGAAGGAAATGAACACGTCAAATAGAAATGCTCAAAAAATCGGGTGCGAAAACTCTCGGTAACGAAGATAGCACCCTTAAGGAACTGATCTCAGAACTAGAATCCACATGTTAGTGTCTGTCTCACGACCGTCCACAAAAAAGAAAACTTTATCTTGTATTTGGAAGAGAAGATAAAGGAGTAGTCCAACGTATAGCCGTTTCCCTGTAATTAGGACTTTATCGCAACCTGCGATGACTTTTAAACGATTTGTATTTTATTTTTTTGGCCGGTGGTGGGGATTCCATTCCGCGTCCACGTGCAAACATCCACTCTGACAACTCGGATTCCCGGGGAACCTCACAAAGTTCGCAATGCGCTTTGAGACTTAGCAACCGTGCTACCAAGCAAATAAAACACTACTGGGCTGCAATGAAGCGAAATTTCGTGAACATTTACGTAGGTGATCAATCAGCTTGAATTAGTGATAAAATCAATATCATGACCACAAAAAAAATAAAATCAATAAAAATAACAACTTTAAAAACACTTGGCTTAATAAAGTAAATCATATCAAACATGAAACGCATCCTGAAAACGGGAGAGGACGTTTCGCACGTCATGTGCAACCGTCATCTGACCTTGGACTGCACCAGTGAAGCAAGGCTGCTGAAAACAAGTATTAATGAGCTTACACATTTATATTTATTAAAAAAAGAGGTTCGGATAAACTTTATGACATATAAGTTTAGTTGGGGTCTAAACATTGGGTTGAATGTTTATGCGAATTAGATGCGTTCAGTACCCTTGGTTTGCTTTTGTCTGCAGCCTGATGACGATTGCAAAAAGCAGACGAAACGTCACTTCCCGTTTTTAGGCGGCATTTCATGTTTGACCTGGTTTACTCTACTAAAAACAGTAGCCAAAAAAATAAAAAATAAATAAAAATAGCATTTGAATTTTTTCTAGAGTAAACCAGGTCAAACATGAAATGCACCCTAAAGACGGGAAGTGACGTTTCGTCTGCTATGTGCAATCGTCATCAGACTACAGACACAAGCAAACCAAGGCTACTGAACATCTAATTCGTATAAACATTCAGCTCAATGTTTACAGACCCCCAACTAAACTTAAAATAAAGTATAACGTTTATCCAAACCTTTTTTTTTATAAATATAAATATGTATGCTCTTTAATAATTGTTTTAAGTATAGTCCTGCTTCGCTGGTACAGTCCTAGGTCTGATGATGGCTGCGCGTAACAGACGAAACGTCCCCTTCCGTTTTCAGTATGTATTTCATGTTATGGCTTAAGCCAGGTGTTTTTACTTATTTATTTTGTGGTCACATGACGTTCATTTTATCACTAAATCGGTAATGTGAAAGAGCTAGTTTCACAATGGGAGGCCAGTTGTCACTTGTAGCACCAGGATGATACCTGTTTAAGCGCTTACACACAGATGTAGGTCCTAGCATTATACGAACTTAATTAAGCGAGCTCTGTTAGGGTCCCCTGGACCGAGGAAATGGAGCAAACAAAGCCGGGTGGCTAGGGGCTTGGTCTCCCAATCAAGAAGAAGCGAGTCTGGCAACTTCCCCACGTACGCATGGGTCTTTATATATCTGGTTTATGTCTTTTACCCCCCATGATAACTACGGGGTTATTAAAGAAAAGCCAAGCTACCATATAAAAAGATGAACAACGTTTCGAAAATGGACGATGTTCGTCATCAGGTTTATGAATTAAAATTTGAAACAAGGCAAAGGCCACTAAGTCATTCTATGTTTAAAGCAACTTAAAGAACAAAAGACCAAAAAACACCATTTCTCCACTCAAAAGGGGCAGAAAACAGTGGCCAAAATGCAGCACCCAACCCGCTTCTTGGAGAATCCAAGTCCCCAGACTAATGAAAATCGGTCACCTATGGTCCCCCACAGCTGTAATGGACGGACCATACCTATGAAACCATGTGACTCGATGCAGGTTGGGTAAAGACGGGAAAGCCAAAGGCTCACAAGAAATAACTAAATACTGATGCAAACCTATTTACGTTACCTTTTGAACTTATATGTCAGATTGCCTGAGCGGGGAATTGAACCCAGGACCTATGAAACCAAAGGCCGAGGGTCCAACCGCTGAGCCATACTGACACGTATGTATGTTTATATGTTTATATGCACGTGTGAAATGCTGCCTATGGACGTTTCCTTTTAAAAAAAAAGGCCGTGTCAGTATGGCTCAGCGGTAGGACCTGGGCCATTGGTTTCCAAGGTCCTCGGTTCGATTCCCCTCTCAGGCAATCTGACATATAAGTCCAAAAGGTAACGTAAATAGGTTTGCGTCTGTATTTAGCAGGTTGGGTGTTACATTTCGGCCACTATTTTCTGCCTCTTTTGATAGGAGAAATGGTGGTTTTTGGCATTTTGTTCTTTAATTTGCTTTAAACATAGGATGACTTAGTAGTCTATGCCATGTTTTAAATTTTAATTCATAAACCTAATGACGGAAATTGTCTATTTTCGAAACGTCGTTCATCTTTCTATATAGGTAGCATTGCTTGTTTTTTTTTTTTTTTTTAATAATCTGTTTCTGTGCTTGTTTACTCCATAACCTTGGGATCAAGTAAGCGTTTTGTGATACGTATCTAGGACATGTTTTACTTGTGTTTATCTCCGTAGTCTGTCCCGAATTAAACTGTGCTTAATGCTTCTGTTGCCAATTGATAAATTCTAATGTGCATTGCTTCTGGATTTCTGCCTATATTTAGGTGGTGTTGACCACTTAGGTACTTCACCATTGGTTGGTTATCGTATTCTGAAGAACAAATCGAAAGTCTCCTTGTTGAATTTCTTTCCTGTACTCATTTACACGACTCACCATTGGTTGTTGCAAGGGACACGTGTTCGAAGATCTAAGTGACGGCCAAAACTCGAGTTTCCCGTCTCTCTAAAGGAAGCCATAACAGAACGTATCGCAACCTGAACCCTGCCAAAGAAACTGCGCTAAGATCACGCACGCAGAAAGCTGCTTTGGTCACCCCTTCAATATAATCGCCTGACCTCAATCAAACAAGTTCGGCAAACAGAAAGATTATGCTGGACATAATTTTTTTTTCTTTCGTTAGCTCGTGCGGAGCAACCATTGCGACAAAGATTGACACTGAGAAAGGGACCTTTCGTAGGATGAAGGACCTTTTCCAAGCTGGTATCGAAGAAGAAAAGAGCCGTACTTCCGAACGTCTAGCACTTACGCACGGCTGATTCCGTTTTCGGATGAAAAGAGCTCGCACTGGACACCGTGCTAAACCTAATTCTGTGTAACACTAATTCCGTTGTTATAATTATAGAATCGAAGTTTGTAGCTATTTTTGGCCAGGGACGGGGTAAGAATCTTATCTAGTGGTACGAATTTTAGATATTTAGGGGTTAAAACAAATCGTACAAAACCCCCCATAAGGGAAGAGGGATCCATCAAGTTTTCGCCATAGAAAGTAGTGTATCAGAGCCACAATGGCTGCCACCAAGTTTGTGGTCCGAACCGTGACCATGATTATTCAGAGAGAGTCATATCGGCTCTTCCAGCTGCTGAGCGTTGTTGAGTTCATTACACATTCAGCAAGGCACTCAACTACTAATGGAACACACAGTAAAGCAAGATTTGCCAATATCAGTTTTAAAAACTGTCTTTTTGACTTTCTTTCAATGGGCCTATTTAAAATTGGTATGTTCAAATCAAGTCTTATTTTGCGTTCCCTGCACAGTAAGAAGCTCTTAAGTGTGAAAGCTGATCTTCAAAATCGAGTTGCTTTATACGCTTGCAGCGACGAGTGAGAACCAATTAATTTCCATCTTTCTCGATTTTTTGTTTCCCGCTCTTAGAAATCTGCTTTATACTTTTGATTTCTAAGACGTTATGAACCATTACAACCCAACAATAAAATGCAACGCAAGTCAAAAATGATAAAACTTTTAGTTGATTGGCGCTCACAATCAATACTCACACTAAAGCAAAACCATAAACAACCAAAAGGGGTGATATCATACAAAAACCCCAGGAAGGGTAAAGGGACCCATCAAGTTTTTGCCATAGAAAGTAGTGATATCAGAGCCAAAATGGCTGCCACCAAGTTTTCCGTCCCAACCCTGTTCACTCAATCTTAACTGACACCTTGGCTCGGTGATTGCCAGTTAAGCTTGAGTGATCACGGTTCGGACCACAAACTTGGTGGCAGCCATTTTTGCTCTGATATCACTACTTCCTATGGCAAAAACTTGACGGGTCCCTTTACCCTTATGGGTTTTTGTATTACTTCTTTTATCATATTTTAAGTCGGGTAATTGCGATTCCTACAATACTTTAAACTGTTACACGATATTATGATGATGATGGACATTTCGAATCATTGCACCCTGAAAACTACTGGTATTCGAATAAACGAATCGATGGATACAGTCTAATTAACATGACACCAGGCACAGCGAGAGCAACGGTCACTTGTAATCAAAAATTCGAACTGAAATGACTGAAGGCTATGTATACTTCCATCACAAATTTGTTGCGTTCAGATTCAGTTTGCATTGGTCAAGCTTCGGCCTGAGGGTATCTTCATGGCAGCGAGAACGCTTGACGAACGTGATGAATAAGGGTCCCTAATCCCATCTGGATTTTGTCTGAGCGTCCAATCAATTAATAGCGCGTCCGCTCGATGATGAACACTTGTTCGCAATTAAGGGCAAAGCCAATTGACACGCTGTTGACAGCAGGCCTCCAGGGCCTGCAGCCACCTGCGAAGCTGACCGCAACTAGACCAACGCTCACGTCCAAACCTAAACAGGATTGAAACCGCGTGCCAAGACTATGCGGTCAGTTACGAACGAAAGAATTCGTGGACAGTTAGATAACGAGCAGACATTTTACACCCCAAAAGTGAATTTATTTCTCAAATATATGACAACTTTCGGTTTCAACCAGAAAAAAATTATAAGCGCTACTATGAATATGCCCTTAATCATTTCGTCGCACGCAAGCTGGTAGCTGTAAGGGTGCGTTTATCCAACGACTAGAAATATTCTGTAATTCCTGCATGGCGGCGGATTTAGCTCTGCCAGCTGGCAACGAAACGAGTCAATAATTAAGTTTAGAAACGATAGGGAATATTGTTTCGTCAGGAGAAATTCTCTCTCTTACTGTCACGAATTATAAGACTGCAAGCATTTGCTCAAACGATGTGGGATTTAGCTAATCCAGGAAGCGTTGTTACCATAGCAACGACCCCTTTGCCATCGCGATTAAATTTCAGCTGCGAGAATGCAGGGCGAGTCGTTGCGTAAACGCGCCCGTATTAGGGAACGTTTACGCAACGAGACCACCTCGCTCGCCGAACGCTAGTTGCTAGTCAATGGTTATTGATTTACGATTAGTTTCCCGTTTCTACTAAATGCATGCGGTAATAGATAACAAATTAAATGTATTATAATTAACAAGAGTGCAACAGTAATTTTAAGCATTGCTACAACATTGTTGCTATTTCACGCTATTTCCAAAATTTGCTATTCTCGCACAAAGAACAGCTTCTGACAGTGATCAGACGACGGTAGAATAAATCATATCAAAAACCAAAACTGGTGAAAGGGGCCGCCAAGTTCCGAATGGTTCGGCCCTTCAAAGGAGTGATATCAACACACCAAAACATTCGCCAAGTTAATCGCACCGCTTAATAGTTCGAAGGTTAAATGAAAACTAGAACATTGCTACTTTCGGTAGCAGTGTTCAAGTTTTCATTTAACGTCTAAAGTATTATTCAGTGCGATTAAGTTGGCGAATGTTTTGGTGTGTTGATATCAGTCATTTGTAGGCCGAACCATTCGAAACTTGGCGGCCCCTTTTACCATTTTTGATTTTTGATATGATATCACTCCTTTTTTTTAATTGTGTATTGACTCAACTCCACTACCATGCAGATGTGTGATAAAGTGCCACTTCAACAAGAAATTGGTTTTCAACAATTTGCTACTATCTTTTGCCAATAGGCCTAACCATTCTCACCTCTTTATAGATTTTTGGTTTTGTTGTAATTTTGTTGTAATTTGTTTTATTTAGTTAGTTTTAGTCTGTTGATATCACTCCTTTGAAGGGCCGAACCAATCGCTACTTGGTGGCCTTTTTACCAGTTTTTGACTTTGTTATTACAGTTGGTTTATTTTTCGTGAATTGGACGGACGTGGGAATACAATTTCTTTGCAACATTGTTTAGATTTATCGTGATACAGTAGTGTATGTCTAGGCACGCACGTCAATATACACGTTCTCATTGTCCGAACTTTGGCCGTCCAATGAGAGACGATGCTGACAATACTAACAATGGTTATAACAATATTTTCGTACGTACGCGCCCTCCCACGCCATTCCTGTTACGCCCCAAGCTCCAAACCATAAAAGTACGCAGTTCGTATTGTACTGCACCCATTCGCCCAATTTCATAGCTGGAAGCCGTCCCGTTATCTGGGAATCGATGAATAATCACCCCATGGGATTTAACATGGGGATGAGCGGAGCTAGCTAGCTAGTAACTAGTTAACACATTTACAACGTTATTGAGGGTCAGATTTTGCATTCAAAGCAGCTTAGCTGGCACCCCTACACGAGTTAATTTTTGTTAGGTGGCTCATTGCTCACAATTTCAACACAACTTAAGCTTTTGTACCGCGTTATTATTTTTCCCCAAGTACCTGAAATGTGCCCAACTATGCTTCAAGATATAAGACACTGACGCAGTGGCGTCGCTCCAATGGTTTACAACCTCGACAATTGAAGTTATGTGATGTTTGTTGTGATGTTTGTTGCCTAAGTTGGCGCGACACACTAGCGTGTATCTAGATAGCTTTTTTGCTAGGTAGTTCCGATCGGAAATTTCTTGGATGCTTTACACACCACCAATTGACATGAGAACGAGGCATCACAGGGCCCTTCTCTTCTTAAATATTCCAGGAGTGGCTGAGGTTAGGCTCAAACCCAGGAAGTCCGGCATATGAAGCAGTCCCGTTAACCGTCAGGCCATCATGCCCTACTACGCAGGGTGTCCCAAAAGTCAGGGGTCACCCAGGTGATATAGAGCAGTGACACGGCGTAGTATTATTGTATATAACTCTATGCTGGAGCCTTAATGGGTTAGCTGCAAGGGGCACTGCGGAGAGAAACAGAAGGGCG
>JAHWFP010153460.1:0-11331 GCA_023313725.1 Lithobius niger | reverse complement strand
AGAGTTTTTAAATAGCCAATCACCAGCCAGCTCGCTAACACCAAGTGTGCATGAGCACCTCCGTCGGTGTAGGTATATTAATGCTTTACACGTACAAAAGCCATCTTTTATTCCTCTCAAAATGTCTCCAAGGTGGTGACACAAGAGGGGAGGTAGGTGGGTACAGGTAATGTATATTTTAATTTTTGCAAAAGAAACGCAAGTTTTACCTAGTGAAAAACTAGTTTTTAATATCCTAAAATCGTTTCGATTTGCTCTTTGATTGCCCGGAATTTAAAATTAAACACCTGTTTGAGTTATTAATTCAATTCAACGTTGAGTTTAGCTTCTCCACGACTAGGATCACTGGCGTCGCGCCTGTATCATACTGATATAGTGCTAGCCTATTCACTTTTTGTTTTCCCCATGTTCCGTCCAGGAACCCATGGCTTCAGTGAATGCAGGGAGACTGGGAGGGTTCAATGAAGGTTAAGTATTTTAGGATAGTAAAAAAGAAAATTTACTTTTTATTGAATCGCTCCTCAGTCAGAATTAGGGTCAAATTTGCCACTATTTTCTTTGCGACCTGACATGGTCAGAAAATTTGTGGAAGGACCTAACCCACGAAGACACTTAGGCGGTTGTGTGTCATGGGTTAATGGTGAGTTTTTCATCAGTGAATGCATATCGCATTCTTTGGTTCTATCTGCCTGTTAGGAAGATTAATTCTTTCGCAACAGATTATTGCTTCCAACTCCGTTGGAGTTTCCAGTGTACTGGAGAGAAAATTAGTGACATTTCCCGTCTTAAATCTTGCATTTCTCGGCTAAAAGACATTGGGATGGGCTTGAACTCCGTACACACTGGCTGTGCGACTTCGGATGTTTATGAACTGTTGATAAAAAATGACAGCAACAGCCCCGTTTCAATCGCCTGCTGCCCGGCCTTGTCAGTTCGACGTGAAACATATGCCACTTTGACCCATCTACACAGACAAACTTTTAAGTCATATTATCTTTCCGTTATCGTTATTCAACTTCTTGGGACAGTTTGTAATACCATTTTAAAATCACACTTTCAATTTTGGGATTGGAGTTTGCCTCCTGTCACTAAAAGAGAACGGCATATATATGTTGGTGTTTGCTAAAAGAGGCAACAAACAAACTACAACTGGAATTTTAGATGTATAAGTGATATTATTCTCCCAAACATTTATGTTAATTTTCCACGAAAATTAAAAAGTTTTAAAAACAATCTGAACATGGGGAAAACCTTAAATTAAAAATTAAAGACCTAGGATATTCGCTGTGACGATGAACCCACTACAAACGAAGGCACCAGCCCAAGCGTCGTCACAATCCACTCTCCACTCCAGAATATCTACAAGGTCCACTGCACTCCCGGACAGAGAACTTCAACAACCACGCAATGTGCCTGACAGTGATGTTCATCTCGAGCCATGTAAACTGAATGTGCAGATAAGTAAACCTAATGCTCTGAGTTAAGACTATTTTATTTCAAGTGTTGAGGAGTCTCCGGGCACCTCCTCACACTTTGGCGCCCAAACAAAAATGATGGTAACGAAAATTTTCGAACTTTCAACTTTCCTCATTGGACTAGTGCAAAACCGACGCTTTTCACGTTTGTGGGTGTGGCCAGCACAGTAGAGTGCTACTTTTCTTTTCCTGCATCGACTTTGTGCCAATTTGAATGACTTTGAGTTTGGGTTAAATTGCTATACATTGAAAAAGCACAAATGTGCTTGTTTGTTTTGGCTCCGCAGTTTATTTTAGTGCCGTGCATAGAGATGACAGTTTGTTCTTTTCATTTGTCATTTGTCAATTGACTTCCACAAACACTCTCCCAATGCAGCCTCCGGCCAAGCATTCCTATGTGTCGGATATCTTGGACGACGGTTATTAGCCAGATCTCACTTTGTTTGTTTCTTCTTTTTCTACGGCAAAATAAAAGTGGATACTCAAACATTCCTTTCTTGACCTTTGTGTTATCACAATAAACCATTCATTCATTCATATCAGGTGTCGAGTCCGATGAGCAGCGTGGCCGATGGTTGCCTAGCAACTGAGTGGAAGAGGCCTAGTGTGAGGACAGTGCACGCGTTTCCCGTTACCAGTTCACTGGAACGCAATGCACGCCAATGATTTTTTTTTCATTATTAAATTTTGCAGAGGCATATTTCATGCACAACGAATGTAGAGCGTCTGTTGTTCAGGCGTGAAACTCTGAGATTTACTTACGTGATGTTTAATTTGTGAACAACGGACGAGCGTTAACTACGGAGGCGAATTTGAGTGGTGCATTTGCCCTGTTAAGTGAGAGGAAGAGACAGTGGCACGAAAGGAAGTCATTCTTCGGTCACTTCTTGCAAAATTACACGGAAATGGCACACTCACAATTCAGAGTGGAGAGGGATAGTTTCGCTACGCCAGTTTTGGAAATTAATGCACGTCGTGCATGCAATTTGAAAGGGTTACGTCCGACGTCCGTGCCAGACTTGTCGGCGTTGTTAGAAGTAAAAGATGGAGCGAGCGGCGGTTGCCATGATGACGAGTTGTCGCCAATAGACGCAAGGTACACCGCCCGCAATAGGTCAGAAACGTTGCAGGGGCATAATTTATCTTTTGGTCAGGAATATGTAGAGTCTCAAATTATGAAATGCATGTCACCCTTGCTAATGCAAATTTTAAACCCTTTACAACAGCAAATGCAAGAAACGCAGAACTCGCTCTGCGAATTAAATGAATTTAAGCAATTACTACAACTAGGAAAGAACAATGCATTAGTCAGCATTTTGGAAACTGAAACTAGAAAGGCCTCAGACACGCCATCGACAGACGGCACCACCTTCCAACATACAAAGTCGCCTCAAACTTCGTCGTCACCAAAACCTTTAGACATGTGCACGAAACGTGATGATGAGCACACTACCGTAGCTACGCATACAACGTCAACCCCTTTGAAAATAGTAAGTTGATTAAGGAATCACAGCTTTCTACCCCGCATATCCCAGTTAAGTCTGACAGCATCAAAAACACCAGTCTCCATGAATTATCAACTTCATTGACCATCAAAGCACCCTTAACCCAAGACCCAAATGTGAACATTGCCACAGCTTTGGCTGCTTTAAACCTGACGATTCTAGTTTTAGATGACGATGCCAATATTTCTGCATGGATTGAAGACATGAAGGTCTACGTGTTACAGAAGCAACTCACAGGACTGAACACAGGCAACACAATGATGCGTGCTTGAAAGGGGAGGTACAAATAATGGTGGCAGGCACGGCTCACCAAGATGGAATCATGGAAATAAGTGAAATCCGCCCTGATAGCATCCTACAAATTACCCATGCTTCAGCCTGAGAGGATGGCTTTCATCGGTAATATGCGACAAAGTGACAGTGAGACTCCCACAGATTTCTTAGAAAGAATAGTACGCCAATTTAATAAATTGCAGACATCTGTGCACCCAGACCACCAGGTCGCCACGATTGTAGAAAGGATGAGGACGGGCGTAAGGCAGTTGCTCCACTCGCCCAGGCTGAAGTCAATGTCAGATCTGACCGCAGCGGTCATTGATTTGCCGAGATGGGCACAGTTCCCGCACAGGAGCACCGACCAAGGGCGCCCCGCTCCACGTACGAATGAGCCGGCGAGAGTGCAGCAAGCATCCGATGGGTGCAGATCATGGCAGGGAGGCAATCCTTAACGAGGGGAGAGGCCGCCCCCACACAGACAGTCGGAACCAGCGAGGTGTAACGACCAGTCAGCGCAGCAGGAGGACACGCACACGGCAAGCAATGCCGAACGGCGAGGACCTCCTCCACAACGCAGAGACAGTCAAGGCGGCGCTAGTCCAAGTTGGTGGAGAGAGGAGGAGCGGCTGGCAGCCACGAGGTGCAACAATTGCCAAAATGTAGGGCATCTGGCCAGGGATTGTCAGCAGCTGCCAGCCGCCCCTCCGAGAATGTTCACTGCAGACACAGCAACAGCCATGCTGAGCCTCCCGCTAGAAGCTGTACATCACAAGTTTTTGGGCTACCTGGACTCTGGCTCCGTCAGATCAAACATGTCAAGCAGATTGGCTGCAGCAATTGCGCCATCGATGGAGAATGGAGATAAAGCCGTATGAAGGCCCACCCTGTGAACTGGGGGACGGGAAGATACTGATGTCCGTCGGTGAGCTGACATTAGCTGTGAAGCGTTATAGAATCACTATGCAAGTATCCTTCCGCATCTTCGATCAACTCGGGGATGACTGTATCCTTGGAGAGGACTTTATGAGGCAGTCAAAGCTCATGGTGGACTATGCTAAAAAGGAGGGATATTTCAAAGACCACCCTCAGCACATCTTCCCACTCACGCATCAGGCAGCTTGGGAAAGGATCTCTCTTCAAAACCCGATGTGGTGCATGGCAATGTTGGATGTCACGGATACTTTCAATGTCATGTCAGCTGAACAGTTTGCAGAGCTACAGCAAGTGTTAGCGGAGAACGTAAACCTGTTTCCAGGGAAGCCAGGGAAAGCGACGGTCCTGAACCACAAAATTCTTTTCAATGATCGGCCTCGTCCACTTGCACATAAGGCGTACCAGACGCCTTCAGCAATAAAGAGAGAAATAGACAAAATGATCAACGAGCTGCTTCTGGACGGAAAGATTGAACCTTCAAACAGTGCTTGGGCAGCACCGTTTCTCTTGAAGAAAAAGGAGAATGGGGCAGGCTTTAGACCGGTTCTCGACTACCTTTCCTTGAATGCCCAAGTGAAGGCTGACAAGTACCCAACTCTGGATGTTCAGGACATCCTCAACTTCCTGTCCGGCAAGAAGTTTATCTCAATGTTGGATGCGGACGTAGGCTTCCATCAGATCCCCGTGCACGTGGACTCCAGAGATTGCACAAGCTTTGTCTGCCACTACGGTTTATTTAAATGGCGTGCGATGCCATTCGGTCTCAAGAATGGAACTGCAAAGTTCCAGAGGGCCATGACGTACGCGCTGGGTGATCTGATTGGCTCAGTGTATGTCGTCTATGTAGATGACGTTGTAGTGGCTGGAGCTACGTGGGAAAATCATCTGCAAGGTCTACACAGAGTATTTGCAGCATTGCGGAACACGGCTTCACGTTGGAAGTTTAAAAAATGTCACTTCTGCAGACCAGAGATGGTGGTGCTTGGGAACCGGATAACGACACATGGCGGCAGCACAGGACAACTTCCCGCAACCAAAGAACATCCACCAACTGCGTCAATTCCTGGGCCTAGCGAACTACTTTCGCAGGTTCATCAGAGAATTCCCTTAAATCTCGTACTGCCTCAATGAGCTGCTGAAGAAAAGACATTCCGTTTCGCTGTAAACAGCACCACTCGACGGCATTCCGGACTTTAAAGATGAAGCTACTAGAGTCGGGTGTTCTGAGATTTCCTGATTTCGCATTATCGAGTCAGAAGCGTCTGACCTGGGACTCGGGGCCATGCTCGCTCGGCAGATAGACGGTGATGTGCGAGTGATCGAATTCGACAGCAGAAGCCTGCTAGAGAGAGAGCAATGCCACATCACGTTAGAGGAGGCAGCAGTGGAAGCAGTGGAGCGTTGGCGACACTAGGTGGAGGGTGCTCACTTCACCCTAGTGACAGATAATGAACCGTTAAAGCGTAACGAAAAATGATAAACGGCGAATACAGTGTTTTGATAAGTCATTTTAAGAAATCTAATCACACCTAAACCACCAGGTAGAACACAGTTCACTGTTCACCTTGAATTTTCGGAGAAAAAACAGTTCTTCTTCAGAAAATAACGTTAAGAAGGAGAACGGTTTCTGAAGAAAAAGAACGGTTTTTTCTCCGAAAATTCAAGTCGAACAATGTTCTACCTGGTGGTTTAGGTGTGATTAGATTTCTTAAAATGGCGTTAACGTGGGTCCTCTCAAACAAGAAAACCTCAGGGAAGATGGCACAATGGGCGATCTGGTTACAAGCATTATACTTCACGGTCCTACACAGAGCAGGTAGGGATCGGCCGATATGACTTTTTACCGATACGATACGATACCGATGAAAGGTAAACCGATCCGATACAATCCGATACGATACCGATGCCGATGCCGATGTCGATACCGATACCGATAATAATAATACAAAATCGCGACTAAAAGTTTAAATTACATATAAAAAATGCAACTTCGGTTTTTGGTTTTGTGTGGGTTCCAACTGTTGATATTATCCAAAAAGTTCTGTGCAGCAATAACAGAATTTACTCTTATTCCTACATATGGCTTCAGTACATTCATCTTCTCAGTTAGATTTTAGTTGGTTGCTGTAAAACTTAGATCATGGAACTGTCACGTGCTACATTTTCAATAAAAACTGAACAAATGGCTTTGCTTTTCTCGCTTGGTTATTGCTTTTGCCGCGCTTGGTGTCAGTTTTTCAGGGAAGACAGTTGTGTTTCTTGGCATAACAAATATCTGTATCGGATGCCTTATAGTGGTCCGATACCGATATGGCAAAAATACCGATAAATACAGATTATACCGATACCGATATCAATATCGGACTATCCCTAAGAGCAGACACGTTGAATGTGATCGCAGATCAACTATCGCGCAACCCTTTGCAACTCTGGAACATTCGGTCTCTTCTTTGCAAAGATATTGAGGATAGGCAAACCTTGATAATCACTCAGAAGGAAGACCCAGCCATCATGCGAGTGCAAAATGTTTTAGCAGATGTTAGGCCAGCCAGGAACAACGAAACAGTCAAATTTGTGGTCCACATCCTGCAAAACTACAAGATGGTAGAAGACCTGGTATATTACGTCGACCCAGCGGCTCTGGACAGAGGAAGAGCGTTGGACAAGTTGCGCATGTACGTACCTGCACCACTCAGGCATTCCTTTCTTTATACGAATCACGACCACACACAGGTGGTCATCTAGGGATTCAGAAGACTCTGAGCAGACTCCGAGAAGTGGCACACTGGCACACATATCAATGTTCACTGATATGAAGCTCTACATTCGCTCCTGTCCGAGTTGTCAGACGGCGAAGGGAGCACAGACTAAGAAAGCTGGAAACACGTCGCATCGCATCGGCTACACATCTTAGGTGTCGACTTCGGGGGACCTCTGCCAGAATCAAAGAAGAGTAATAAATACATACTCATATTCCTAGACTATTTCACCAAGTATGCATGGTTGGTTCCAACAAGGAGAGCTACAGCAAAGACAGCGGCGAAGAAGTACCTTAGCACAGTAGTCGACGAGCTCGATCCGCTGGAAATTTTGGTTTCGGACAATGGAGTGTCGTTGTTTGTAGCCAATTTTTTTTCAAGAGGTACTTAAGCTAACGGGGACACACCATAGCAGAATTACCACCTGCCACCCGCAGGCCAACGCCACAGAGAGGCTTAACCGAACAATGAAGGCGTGTCTTCGAGCGTTCATTCAGGACAACCACTTGGAGTGGGATACGTACTTGCCAATAATCCAGTACGCCGTAAGGACGACCCCCTCATGTGAGTACGGGCGAAACCCCTTTATTTCTAATGCATCTGAGGGACCCCAGAAACAAGCTACAGGCTCTGTGTCTACCTCAATCAACGGAACAGACTTCCATTGAGGCAAGCAGATCGTTTCAGAAATAAAGAAAATGTGCCAAATACACGTGGTGGCGAGTATACATCTAATAAAATAACAATTAAGAATTGCGTGCAAAAGTTAGGTCTAACGCATTCCATGTAAGCAAAAGATAACTGAATGTGAATTCACTAAAAATACTCCGTTTTTAGCAAGAAATGTGCAATCCACCACCTAAGGTTAGTAAAAGTTCTTTTTAGGCACAGTTCAAACGAAGTTTGGCATAATTTTAACATCGGCGTGAGCCGAAAGAGAATTAAAGCAATAGCGGCACTGATTTTTCCAACAGTGCCCAAAACGTGAATGAGAAACGCGGCTGCTGTGCTAGCATATATGCTAAGTGACAGCAGTGCATCAAGTGGGTGATAAGCTAAGCTTATGGGATTTAAAATAGAATTTAAATTGATTTCGGGTATAAATAAAGCAAATCGAAACGATTTAAGCACATAGGGAAGGTTAGTATTTTGCAGATAGTAAGAAACTAGTTTTACACTATCTTAAAACTTGCGTTTCTTACTATCTGTAAAATATTAACCTTCATTATGTGCCGACTTTGTCCAACCGGATGGCGGGAAGGCACGAACCCGTTTAACTCATGCTATTTAATATGAGTGGCGTCTCAGGTCCATGACATGCACGGACGTTGCCGGAAGGTGTTAGCACTAGAGTGCTGGAGGCATGACATTTTGGGGAACAACAACCTTGCGATTGCGTGAATACACAAAATAACACATGCTTTAAAAATGTCACAAAATGCGACAGAGCAAACACCCAGCTCTTTCAAGAAGGCGGTGTTCTACTCCAGACTCCTTTGGCACTTCCTCACAGTCAAGTCGCTTGCACTCTTGTACATCACCAGCAAGTGATTGATCTTTAAAGTTCACTCAGTTCTCATGTTATCTTGAACAGAGACCAGGTATGTGAGGGAACTCCCTCCATACTGCGAGGTGAACTCGCTCTCTCCAGAATGAACTTTCCACTGTGTACATTTCTCACTGCACTAAAACTTGTGAAGCATAGAATTACTAGGCAGTTGTATAATGTAAACGTGGTGAGGACACTTCAACACCGCCGAGCCAAAAACCTGAGGGCAGAACTCTTCAACACCAGAAGAAAATCGTCTTTATGGCGATCTCATTTAAAACGCCAAAATTGTACATTTTGTATTTTATTCTTTCAGGCATAAAGCCACCTCCACTAGCTTAGTTGTGTTTTAGGAGGACTTAACCTCACATACATGTCAAACACACAATATTTTTTATTCTTAAAAACAGGTGACGACTTACTTTTATTTATGAAAAATGTCCGACGTTATAATCACTTGTCTGCTTCTGCAAACAACTAAAACTAACCTAAATGCGTTATAGCATATTTGAAACTAAGCTGGTACATTTAATCTTTTGATTTTTGCACTTATTGCACTTTGGTAAACTTAAATTCTTGCCATGAACCCTACCGGAGCTCAAACTTTTATGTTTGTTTATTTTTACGGACCCAGTGTTTATTTCATGTCTATTTTTTTGTAGCATCTCCATCCAAACTCCGACCGTAGCAAACCTTTAAAAACTTAAACAAACTAGCTTTCCTTTGATAAAATCATGCTTTGTAAATAGCAGTCCAGTTCCCAAAGTCTCATGTTTATTCTGAGTATTACACTTCGTCCCCCCCTTCCTTCAATAGTTACGATGCATAACATCGTAGTTTAATTTTATAGGCCTAAATTCACGTTGTTATGAGTTTAAAACTCACGTGCACTTCCAAGCCAGGCCTCTAACGCTCCCAAGTCGGCAATTCCCTTTGTCAATGCAGCCTCCGCAATTCCCGTCCAACCAAAACACTGCATTCAATTTCCCATCCACTCAGAGCGCTCAGCTACCCTGCCCGTCCGCGCCGTCATGCCAACTTCCGGTAGTGACAGCTCGGCCGGTTTTGGTCAGTCTTTCCTCCTCCATGTGACCACCTCTGCCCCTGTAAACGAGCGCCACCGAAAAACGCCCGTTTTCCGGAAAATTTGAAATTTTTTTTCTTGGACCACACAAATGCCTCGCCGAGGCATATCCAGCCGTTTTTTAAATAATAAACCAAATCGATCCAAATTTTTACCATCGATAGCCTGCCGAAATACAAGCCTCTTGAGGAAGCCCAAATTTGAACTTTCCACCAGGAAGATTATCAAATCTACATTTGAAGATCGAACAAAACCACCAGCAGCGCTACTGCATCATGGCCGCCATTGTTGTAATTTGTATTTTTGTATTTGATTTTATACCTCTTATTTTTGGGCATAAAGCCCCAAACACTAGCTTAGTTGCAATTTAGGAGGAGCTTCCTCTGTTCCGTGTACAGACAACCATTTTTGAAGTGTGATATTTTTTATTGTGTTTGAACGATCGCAACTACTATGAAAGTCAATTTCCACTTAGATCAAACATTGTCTGTTAACTTTAAGGTTCAAACCTCCAAATTAACTTTATGCGTTTTAGCATACAACTGAGCTAGACTATTTATTCATTTATTTAGCCTTTTTATAATAATCTTTTGCCCCCAGAAACGCTGCCATTAAGTCCAAGTAATTAGACATCGGCATTCTACCGGACACAAATTTTAGTGTATATATGTTTATTTTAGTTCTCCTCTCAGCCCGACTGGACCCAACCAAATGCTACTGCTAGCTTGAACTACTATTAAAACCAAAAGAATTCTTAAAAAGATCTGTTCCAAACAATTCCGTAAGTCAAACTGTGCTAAAACTTCGAATCCTCCATTTCCCCCAGCCAAAACTAGTTGTGGTGTGTAACACTGCAGTTTTCAGTTAAAGCTTGTAAATTTAATAGTAATGCTTTCTGCATTACCCAAAGCCAAGTATCAAGCTTTAACAAGAGCCTATTCACGTTACAAACATGTAAATATTCAATCCGTAGCCAATAATTCAAAATAAAGGCCTATTTCCCAATGTTCAATTGAGTAAAACTCAAAACAGGCCTGTCTTTTTCGTTTACATGTCCTTACTCCTTCAAACGGCTCTGCACCCAGTCCGACTTCACCCGACTTCTCCTCCCACTTTCCATTGTTCTCGAGGCCCTCAGCCAATCAGACCCTCGCAGCTATCCTCGGCGTCCGCGCCAACTTCCGGTAATGTGTATAAAACCCCAGCCCCAGAATCCCTCGTTAGCACAGCTCACAGATCTCAAGCTAGAGAATGGTCACGCCAGTCGGGAGTGGAGACGCCATGTCCGTGGGATGCTATGCCGGGAAAATGGCAGTGGTTTGTATGTTTGTTGTTAGCTTTTGAAAATTTAATTTAGGACACCCCAAGTTTAAATTTTAGTTTAAAAACGTAACTTAAACTCTCTCTAGCTAGGGAATATTATGGTGGTGACGCCTGTAGCGGCATCTTATACTCCGTACGCGATTTGTAAACTGGGCGTGGCTCGCGAGCAGCTTGATTGTAGCGCACATTTTCCCGGAGTCGGTGTGCCTTGTGGCTATCTATAGACCGCACCAAGGCTTGTCTGTGCGCGATCATGGTTTTGTTATTTGATGCCAATTTTTTTAATGTCGCCTTTTTTTTTTTATTACAGGCCTTCTCCATCAATAGGGAATCGGGGGGAATCGAAGACACATTAAAAAATATTGGGGAGGGGGCTATAAGATAAATTTCAGGCTGAATTAAAAAAAAAAATACTTTTTCTTACCGA
>JAHWFP010153457.1:110437-134503 GCA_023313725.1 Lithobius niger | reverse complement strand
GTCTTTATTTTGGTGCTTTGATCTGTGTAAATGTTGCAAATGTTCACAGAATGTTCAAAATTTGTGAGAGGATTGACCTTTTAATTCATTAAATGGTTACTGTAGAACATTTCGGAAACTATTAATTAATCTAATACCGAGCTGATTTTTTCGTCATCTAGACAGAAAAGTGAGTTTTATTACTTTTTGATGTAAACAGCGATGTGTTTATAAAAACTAACTAACTTCCGATGAAGGCGAGCGAAGTTAATTCGACGAAAATTTAAGGGAATGTTATTGTTGTGTTCCATTGTGTGATATAGTGTGCCTTTCCTTCCGTTATGTCTTGTCCATACCACTGTAAATGCCGGTTACCGCTTTTTGCATACCTTTTGAGCAAAAGTAAATTTCTCTGATGTTTGTTTAGGTTTGAAATGTGCCTTGTTTGAAAAAAAAGTTGATGCCATTGTTGATTCGTGTTTGACTAGGTAATCTTAATGAATGATTAGTCCTGATGTAGGCGTTTAACAATTTCACTTGTTGCATTCACAACCACCTCTTTATCCATAATGGGGAAGCGCCAGCTCTACGAAGTTCATGCATGTGCGTTCAACAATGAACACTTAACAAACAATATGCATGTTACAGATAGCTGACCAATTTCGTGTCCTTGGAAAACCAATTGGCCTGACGGACAGTGTAATTGTTGGTGGCATGGACATGATTGTGCAAGCTGGGCAGTTGGCCAAAAGCCCCCACATCGTCGTGGCAACACCTGGACGCTTAGCTGACCACCTCCAAAGTTGTAACACGTTTACCTTGAAAAGGATTAAATATCTGGTTTTGGATGAAGCTGATAGGTTGTTAGAAGGGCCTTTCAATGAACAGGTAACATAACCACTGATTTGGCTTTTTGATGTGGCAGACACCTCCCAGGCCTCCTATTTCTGTCTATATTTCTTACACCATTATTTTTTCTCCTGAAATTTGACTATTTTCTCCTATACGCTCATGCATTTTCAGCAAGTACCGTTGTGCACTGAAACACTGGTTTATTGCGTCAAATACATGTTCAACCATTAGGGGTGTGCGAGTAGAATCATTTTAATTCGAGTCGAGTTGAGCCGAGTTTGCAACAGAAGAATCGAGTAACGAGCTGAGTTCGAGTATTTAGTTAACACCCTTAATTTGCAAGTGAATTTTTTATTTGTTACCGTAAATCGTGTATTAAAAGCCCAGTTGAAGCTAAAGCCCACCCCCTAAATTGCTGTAAAGTCAAAATCATAAAATAGTGGTGTTAAAGCCCACCCCTCAAATTGTAGCTTTTCTACAAAAAATTACCTAAAGGTTATGTGAATAAAGATAGTACTGCTTGCTATGTTTACTGGCTAACTGCTCCCTCCCTGTAGTAATAGTGGACTCTTGCTTTAGCTCCTAGCACCTGCACAAGGCATCTCTCACCTAAGCCTCCTCCCTAACAGCAATTAAAGGGGGTGTAAAAATTGGTCTTTCAGAGATCGTTCAAAAGCTTTGCATTTTCTGCAATAGATGTCCAGAATGGTTAGAAAATTGATAATGCGTGATTTAAAGCCCACCCCCTTATTTTTGCCAAATTAACTGCATAAGCCCATGGGCGTTTAATCCACGATTTACGGTAAATGTAATGATAACTAAAATCCTGCTTAACGGACTGTGTCAGTCAACGTCTACAACTGCTTTCCAGTTTTTAGGATATAACTTTAAAAATGTTTGAGCTAGTGGCTTTTAATTAACACCACTGGAAAGCTCTCGTCGAGACGATGAATTTGGTATATTTGAACGTCAAAATCGGTCAAAAATTGGCGAAGTTTTCGCATTTTTACCGGATTCGAGTTTTCAGAGTATGGATGCAAGCGATGAGCCGAGTTCGAGTAGACATTGCATACTCGGCTCGAATTTTTCGAGTATCGCACATTCCTATCTACCGTAAAGATATGACTTACATGGTAGTTGCACAAGCAATGTTTGAAACTACGCAATCAGAGTAAGAGAATCAAAGCGTAAAATTGAAACCACAAGACCCAAGCACAAAGTAGTAGAGAAGCGCAAATAATAGACAATTTTGAACTTTCGTGCAGAAAAAATAAGGCAAGAAATAATCTGATACGCTTGTTAAACAAAGCAGATGGTATTTGTGGCCGTGGTTCATGATAATAAGTTTACAGAACAAAATGTTGTCTTTCTGGATGGTTAGTTGTGCTTGTTATTTGTAATTAAAACATCTAGACTAGACCACCATTTAATATTGACAGTTGTAGGAAAATAAATTGCTATATTTTCCTGTAAATCTCCTTTATACGTAACGAAAAATTCCTACATTTCCTTATGTTTGAGCTGTAGATTATTACGTACGGTGGAAAAATACACAAGACTCCAGAAAGGCAAGAATGTTTACGACTCTTGGTGAATTTTCGATAGTCAATTCTGCTGTGGATGGAAAAATACGTAGCCGACTATTTTTTTCAGGCTCGCAATCAAAACTCCAAACACTACCACTTATTTACAGTTCATTCGATTTGAAATTGGTTCTAACTTGGCCTCCGATATATACAAGGTAGGTGCGCATCATACAGGTGATCGCGACGCTCGTGCATTGCCTCCATTATTTAGAAGGCCGCTATTCCATTTTTTTCTTAGACACTCGTGCACTGCCTCCATTATTTTGAAGGCCGTTATTCCACTTTTTTCTTAGACGCTCTCTGAAACCAGCGTCGAGCATCGCGACCACCGGTATGATGCTCACCTACCTTGTATATAACTTGTAAATATCAGAGGCCAAGAAGTGTTAGTGTTTGGAGTTTTGATTGCGAGCCTGAAGAAGATAGTCGGCTAGTTTTTTTCCATCCGCAGCAGAATTGACTACCGAACATTCGTGAATAGTTGTAAACATTCTTGCCTTTCTGGAATCTCGCGTATTTTTCCTCCGTAAGTAATGACGTCTGTTTCGTTCCAGTATGCATCTTGACGTTTTTAAGCTCTAGATTAGCAGGAATGCTTGAAATGTGGCTCAGACGGCCACTCGCATAAGCCTTATGCAAGGAAGCTGGGCTTGGAAGGATTGTTTCAGTTTCGTTTAAATTATAAATCAGGCTAAATGTGTATTATGGAGTTGCTGGTACTGTAGTAGAAAACTAGAAATATTACAACCTTAATTCATACTTGCTTTGTTGTCTAACGGGTAAATCTGTACCAAACCGAACAGAGGAGGTTCGGTTCGGTTTTTGGCCTTTCAAAAGAAAAATACCGAACCGAACGTATATCCACTTCTAATTGACCGATTTTGATGTTTGTATGCACCATTTTGAAAGTTTTGTGCCAGCTTTTCGATGGTCCAAAACACAAGTTCTCCAGCCAAGATAGGTCGGTTGGAATCATTGCTACTTGGATCGGTAGGCTATGCTCTTTTTTGTGATGTCTTAAATATTGTTGAATATCGTTGTTCCAATCTGGTTGGCGTCTGAGTTTCAATGTTTCGACAATATTTCAAGAATCAAGCAAACATATATCATATCCTTGAGCTAGAACAGTACAGAACGCCAGCTTGATCTATCCTTCTCTGTAATTTTTAACTGACCTTAGTTTGATACGGAGTAGCGGAGTCAGCAGCTAACAGTGATACATCACCATTGTGTCAGTGTAGATACTATCATTACAAGCATTAAGACAATTACTATTGTTAGAAATGTACGTTAATTTTACTTATAGAAGAAACTGAAAACAAACAGGAATCGATGTATTTCCAAGCGTATATCAATAGCGATACTGGATCGGATCGGTTGCCAATATTTGTCGTGTTGGTGTCAGATCGGTATCACAACTTTTCACTCAAGGATTGTGTAACTCTGGAACCGTTCATGATAGTTTATAAAGAATTATGGAGTAAATTTTGAATATTTGTAAAGTTACTATCGCTGCTGCCCCCTGTGGCAGAATCGGAGAGACTGGCAACGCTATGTTACAGTACGACTGGTTGTGTTGCAGTAAGATTTATCTAGCGTTTTTTTCTTTCATCATGGTCTTTTAGCGATAATTTCGAAACAATTGACCGATTTTGACATTCAAATGCATCATTTGAACCTTTTTTCGAGATCTTTTGAACGGTGCTATTGTCAAGATTACCGTATACGTTGGTCGTTCTCAAGTTGTTTAACAAAAAACAACCGACAAAGAGTCGTGAAAAAAAGTTCTTGCAACAAACTTGTTCATGAACCCAAATAGACATAATTGAATATTTAGCACGATGCAAAATTCCACCTTCATCCCCTACCTGCAGACCATAGACACTCTTCCTTTTCCCGCAGACCGTTTTTTGTTTGTAAAAAGCTTGTTGCAGACCGGCTGAATATATTCTGCTTCTGGACTGCTGCCTTAGTAAAATTTTTAACAAGTAATGTTTTTTTTTCGTAGCTAAAAACAATTTTTGCAGCATTGCCAAAACAGCGGCAGACGTTACTATTCAGCGCCACCATTACCGAGGCATTGGAAGAACTACAGACCTTGGCCACAAAGCAACCCTTTCTCTACAATATTGAAGCAAAGGTTGCAACAGTGGACCAATTGAAACAACACTATGTTTTGACGCCTAAGGATGTGAAAGACGGTTATATGGTTCACATAATCCTGAAGTACAGAGAGGAACATAAGAAGACATCTATTCTTGTGTTTACTAAGACATGCAAGTGAGTGGAATTGTCGTATTAACTGTTGCGTGATTTGAATACTGTACTCGGCAGAAATTTGCTGTTAGTCGTTAGTCTGGGAGTCATCTGAGACGTTTGAATTGTGTCTGCATGGAAATCGGAAGGAGGCTGTAGGGTTAGTCGATGTACTTGCGAGGGAGAGTTGGGATACTCTGTACGCCTCCTAAGTGGGTTCCAAATAACGCTGTTTTGGACACTTTAATGTTAGTTTTGACTGAAGAAGTAGGTTTTTCTGAATGTTTGCTTTTTTTCCACAGTTTTCATGATTTTCCGAGACTTTATGTCCGACTTGATTCACACTCATCTTCACCAAGTTAAGATATTAGATCTTTTAAAACTCGATCTCACAATATCTTGCGAATTTTTCGACAGCTTTAGCAAGTTTGGTGGTATAACTGCTTCACATCTGTCTTCCTCGGGCACTAAGTTTCAGTCCGTTCTCCGTCTCCAACTACGTCTTCGTTTTGTGTTTTGAATAACCACCAGTTATTGTATAACCACCAGTTATACCACGAAAATTCGCAAGATATTGTGAGGTCGAGTTTTAAGAGATCTAATATCTTAACTTGGTGAAGATGAGTGTGAATCAAGTTGGACATAAAGTCTCGGAAAATATTGTAATTTTTCACCGTAAAGAACTCCATCATTAGTTTTCATGAAAATTGCGAACAGTAAAACGAAGCAACTTACGCGAATATTTCAAAAACAAAGGTATAACAATACCTTGGCGAATTTTTGATAGTCCGATGCTGCTGGAGATGGAATTCACAGCCGACTATCCTCTTCAGGCAACGCACACTTATTTTTCTTGTTTACATTTCCTCCCGAGGCAGAAAGGGGTGCGACGTGCGACTATGTCGCAGATAATCCAACACAGACAAAAGTGCCGTTTTGACCAAATTTCTGCCATTTCGTCAATTTTTGACCGATTTTGACATTCTAATACACCATTTTAACCGGCTCGGCGAGGCCTTTCCGTTGGTGGAAGAGTCAGATCAACGGGATAAAGCAGTGAAAAGTTATTCAGTAAAAACCCAAAAATATGTGCGTAACCATACGGAAAAAAAAGCAGATTAGCTGCAGATAATTTTTTCCCGACAATTGATGTCGCTGACAGTGGCAGAAAATTCTGCTTCTGTCCTGTGGAATTCGAATTCGGCGGTTTGTTGACATGGCCTCCAATATTCGTAGGGCCAGTCCTGCTCTTTCCCAACGCCACATCGAGACTTCCTATGACTGGACCTACGAATATTGGAGGCCACGTCCAAAAACCGCCGAATTAAAATTCCACAGGAGAGGTAAACAAGAAAAATAAGTGTGCATTGCTTGAAGAGGATAGTCGGCTGTGAATTCCCATCCCCAGCAGTATCGGACTATCGAAAATTCGCCAAGGTATTATTATACCTTTGTTTTTTAAATATTCGTGTAAGTTTGCTTCTTTTTTTCTGATGGCTACAACATTTCAAAGTACGAATCTGAACGTTTTTGAAAATTGTGAAAAAAATTCCCTTCCCACCCAAGAAAATTTGCTGCAAACTTCATAACAATTTTGTTCTAATGGCTGTTCTTGATTGTGTACAGTAGACCCTCGATTATCCGAACCCCGAATATCCAAACACCCTGATTATCCGAACTACCATTTTTACAAAATATTCAGAAATTTGTCGTTTTTTAGAGAAGGAATAAGGATTGACTTTGCTTTATTTATGTTCCTGGACGTTATTTCATGCAAAATTTCTTTCAGTAGTCTCTTACAATCAAGCATAGTTCACAAACACTACAAATGAGTAAAGAAAAAAGTTTTCCTCTTTTATTTTACATGTAAATTGGATTATCCGAATTTTCGATTATCCGAACACCCTTCGGTCCCAATTAGTTCGGATAATCGAGGTTTTACTGTATTAGAAGGAGCGACAAAATTGAAAGCCTGCAATGCTCGACGGAGTGTCTATGATAATATTTCTGCATGTTCCATCTCTCGTCCTGGGTCGCGACGGTATGCAGCCAAATGTAGAATGAGTGGTCATAACTATTTTCTGGGATAACTCATGTTAATAATACGCTGTATGGATTTTAACCTTCGTCATCAAAACAACACTAAACCTATGCAAAAATTCACATCGAGGACATACTCAACGTCCAGCAAATTTTCGACACCTCTCAGATGTCTTCTCCGTTTAAACGTTTACGAAAATTTACATGTATATGTTTTTCTGTATTGTTAAACGATTAACCGACTGGTTATTTACCTCACAACAGCACTAAGTTTTAAATCAATAAACGTTGGTAGTTAATGTCAAAAATCCCAGAATATTAGCCGCTTTCGCTGCATCCTAATGTTCAGCAGCTGTAAAACCTGAAATTCCGGTTTGGGTGGTAAATTCAAAAACAGTTACGGTTAGGATTAAGTCGCGCCAGGTTTTAACCGTGTTTACCGGAAACGTAGTGGGACACTGAAGAATGGGTGAAATATCACCATGTAAGCCAATTAAACAATGAAACTATTTTTTTTAAATAGCCTAATTGTCTACAAATTGTTCAAAACAACTAACCTGCGGATGTTTAAACCAAGCTAAACTCTAAAGCGTTCCGACTGATCCAAGATCGTAAAACAATCGCAATGTGTGAGGAATTTCACATGATTACCGCTTATTTTTTTTTTTTTAATTTGGGCTATCGTTTAATGTTTGTTTTACTTCAGAATTAATACATTTTGTTTACGAAACGTGTGATTCGTGTAACTTAATTTTTTTTAAATTAAATTAGTAAAACGGAGTTTTTGTATTTTATATTTTATATTTGTTTTTCTTAGTTTGTTGCTTTGTTGTTATTACATGAGATTTTTCACGGTTTTCGGTTAACCAAACGTTTAATTAGGTCGTTTAAACGTTTAGCAAATTACATGGAAACTGCTAGCATTAGTTTTTCGAGAGATTTTAACCTAATAGATAGGTCCAATAAATATCCTCTTGCTACGATTAGTCCAGGCATGTGGGCCCCTCCATTTGCAGTTGCGTTCCGCTAGTGTGAAGCGCTGACGTAGACAGCCTATTCAAGCCAAAGCTGACTGGGGTGGAGAGCACGTGTTTCGCCTGCTGACTCAACGCCAGTTACGTGCGTACCAGAAAGTTGACATCTTTGAGTGGTGCTTTGGTAAAATGAGATTGCATGTCGGACAATGTAAATAAGCTTCTTGTGGTGGCCTGAAGAAGATAGGAGGACTGAAAATATTTAATTTTCGCGTAATGCCTATCGAAAATTCGCAATACTGAAGTGATGAGTATTAACATTTTTTGAGTTTGAGCGTCATTTGTTTACTCTATAGAAGAACTTTAAATGTAATGAAGCACTAATTCAATATGTAATTTTTGCCATGTACCGTACCGATCTACCATTCTAGGCCTAACGTTTGCGCAGGCGGCTACCACTAACGTTAGGTCTACATGTTTTGAGTGGTAGATTGGTAGGTACATGACGAAAATTACAAATTGAATTGCTGCTACTTTTTAAAGGTTTTTTTTTAACAAACCATTTCACTTAAGTAATGCAGAGAGATAGTAAGTTCAATAAGGACTGGCTTGTTAAGAGAGGCACTACAGCAGGGGTCGAATATCCAAATTTTGAGCCGGGTGCAAATTTGCACTCCAAAATATGTTACTGGGGTGCAAAAAATTTCTTTGGAGTGCACAACGCACATGTAAACCAACACTATGGTCTCCTATTTTATAGCCATTGAAAATTCTCTCTAACATTCAGCATCACAATAATATGTACTGTTTTTCTGCACTTTGCTTAAAACTAGTGATACCCATAATTTAACCAAATGTAGTAAAAAATGGAATGTAACTTCTTTGGAAGGAATGGTGTCACTGTAAATCTAATTCCAAGCTGTTTAAAATGCCGCAAACCGCAAGTCTGTAGCTTGTGCAGTTCAAAAGTTACGAAAAATTCAACTTAGGCGTGCAATTTTGCACTCCAAGAGTTGCTTCTGGAGTGCAAAGTGCGATTTTGGAGTGTAATTTGCCCCTGTGCATTCGAATATTTCGACCCCTGCTACAGTGTTTCAAAATATAGGGAACAAAAAACTACTGTACCCGTCCCCGATTTACTGTGCGTAACTCGACTTTCAAAGTAAACAGTGGAGGAATTTCACAGCTTTTGGTGAATAAATTCAAAATAAATGTCCTGAAATTTGGTCCAACATGATGTCGTAATTTTATTTTATACCGACTTCTTCCACTGTCTCCCCCTTTCAATGGTTTCTCGATAGATTTGTGTCTAACTGGGGCTGATATATATTGTAGGATGGAGGGACGGCTTGAAGTTGTATCAAGTTATATTTAAAATGTCTTCTTTATATTTCAGAAGTTGTCAAGTCATGGCTATGATGTTGCGCCAGCTTGGCTTTGACTGTGCTGCTTTGCACTCAAGAATATCTCAGCGAGAACGACTCTCGGCTTTGGCTCGATTCAAGTCTAAAGTTGTCAAAATACTAATAGCAACCGATGTTGCAAGCAGAGGTGTGTTCGTAAAGTTTCAAGTGTGCTTTTGAGGGTTAAAATTTAATGCGGTTTGGCAGAGGGAATTGTTAATTGGGGATTAACCGACCCTACTTCTGCCAAAGCCAGGTAATTTATAAGATTTGACAGATGATCCCGATCCCAAACGAAGACTATGTTGTATTGTAATTAACCGTACACGTAACAACATTTAAAGAAAAATGCAGGCTTATATCAAACGCTTTAACCATGTAGGGCTGACCAAATTGTTGGAGAGAAGTTTAATACGATCCAGTGCCAATCTGCCATCGCTGCTATCGGTGCAATCTACACACGTCTACATATATTGTCCTTTTAATTTAAATCGCTCACTTAGATCTCTAAAAATATGAACTTTACTGGCATAACTTTGGAATTCACAAAATCGTTAACACAGTTTTCCATAATTATCTAATGCGTCAATGCGTAAAAGTGTCATGTCGACGTTTTTACAACGCCGTCCAAAAACCTGTCGAAAGTGCACCAATACTGAATAGTGTTTGGATTTTGAGATTCTTGAACGTAAATTATACCCTGTGTCAACACTTAGTGCTCTTTCTGTTTTAGCCGAAATTGTTTCACCCCTTTGTATTTTATACTGACTGAATTTGCTCTATACCTGAAAGATTAAGACAACTTTAAAGACCGAAGAAACATGTATGTTGCTAGGGGGGTGCGAAAAGTTTGAGTTTGACTTCATCGTGTGAACTCCGCTTGATCTAAAAACTTCATAATCAAATTTTGAGTTTTGTTAAGCTTAAAAAAAACTCGTTATTTTCTTTGATAAATTGCAGCAAAACTTATGTCTTTCCTGACTAAAATCTATAAAATTAATGTTTTAGAAATGGTGAATACGTTTTGTAGTTAATACTATTTCTCTTTTTATGAGATGCATAAATCAAGTAATGTCGTGTATAAGTGTTTGAAACTGATGTTTTTGGGGTAGCAAAAGGTTACTGCAACTTCATCTTCGAAACTCGAATTCGACTTGAAACTCGATACCGTACCCCAAAACTCGACTCGTCGAGAGAAGGTTGAGCTTGCACACCCCTACATGTTGCTGATGCATTTGGCAGTTGAAGGAACTAATGCAGTAGTGCGTGGTAAGACTACCGACACTAGAGATTGACAAAGTCAACTTTTACCGAGACCAATTTACTGCGTTTATCCTGCACTTTGAGTTGAGTGTCCACCGAGTGGTACATTTAACTTATGTTCTTTTCATAAAAAAAAGTTTAAGCGCGTTCTCGTTTATTCATAACGTTACACATAGGTTTCGAAAAACATCTTAATAATATAAAGAAACGCCTCTTTCATTTTGTTTAATTTCTTCAAAATGGTAGTATCTAGCTATATTTATGCTGTAGAGCCTGTGGACTTAACAAGTACCTGGAATCTGCAGCTGTCCCAAATTCAGGCATTGTTAGCGATGAATAAATCACGTTGTTCTCGGTTGCAGCTTGCGTTCGTTGAGTACTTGCATCTGGAATGATTGGCATGCCTGCTGATACTGTTGGAACTGTTCGGTGTACCGTTCACTGAATTAGTGAAACAAGCCCAGCAGGAGGTCACCACGATGTTGTCGACGCGCCATTAAGCCTCAATTCCACCCCCCCCCCCCCTACCTGAGAGACTTAGCTCCCCCCCCCCCTCCTCCCGACGGGGCATGGCTGGCGGTCACAGGGCCGTGGTAGCAAGTTGTGGTACTAGTACGTTGAAGAGAGTGCGCATGTCTACCCGGGTAGGTCCGTTAGGCTGTCCCAGGCGCTGGGACAGGACGTTGTTGCTGATCCTATTGTCGATCGAGTCGATTGGTGTTTAGTTGGTGTTCAGTACAGGTGTGAGGATGCCCGATTCTGTGAACAAACTTTCTGAAATGGCCAGGGCCTTTGTGGATTCCGACATTAAGGTGGGTCCTCAGAAGGCTAGGTATGCTGATAAATGGACACGTTGGGTGGCCTGGTGTTGGGCTCGCAGGGTGGAGCCGGCGGAGGTATCAGTAGAGGTGTTTGAATTTTTGGCAGATTTATTTTCTATTGGTTTACGGTATAGAACTATTGTCGGCTATGTGGCAGCTTTCTTGAATATTACATCAGCTACAGTGGGGTGTCCTTTGCATCAGTTGGTAAAGCGTTTTTCGCCATATGCTACCTGGCCAACGATAAGTGGCTATTTAATTGTGACCTGACTACAGTAGTAATCTACTTGCAAAGTGTTCATCCGCCCAAGATGGTTGTCATGCTTCTGGCGATATGCTTAAGGAATAGGGCCACTGAATTGGCTCACTTGGATCTAAACTGGCGTGATTTCGAGGGGTTGGAAACTGTTTCCGTCATCCGGAGCCTCAAGACCACAAGGAGTGGAGCAACATTCCTGGTGCTTGAGTTGAAGAATAATGAATATAGGACCCTAGATGCTATCCGATACATTGCGGATATTAAACAGACGGCGCCGTTGCAAGATCAACATGCCGTGGCCTCCGGCGGTCGTTATTGTATGTCCAGCCGCATCAGTCAGTCAGCTTGCAGACAAAGGCTTGGTGTCTGTGTTCGGTTCTGGACACATTGGGTGTCGACACGAGCCGTTTCAGGGCACATTCAACACGGGCAGCAGTGGCATCGGTAGCAGCAGGGTGTAGTATTTCGGCGTCCTAAATTATGGAAATGGCTAACTGATATTTGCCACACATAATCAGCGAGAATATTACAGAGATCACCAAAACAACAACACAATACAACCAACGAAGAACAAACACAGTTCAACAATGAAATTTTTGGAGAACTCCAATTTCCTTCTTCAGAATTAACACCAAAACTACGAAAAAAATAGTTCACATCACAACATCTTTCGTCGTATCCAAATTTGAACGCTCACGCTCGTATCCAAATTTGAACAAACGCGCTCGCGCGTTCAAATTTGGATACGACAAAAGATGTTGTGATGTGAACTAATTTTTTCGTAGTTTTGGTGTTAATTCTGAAGAAGGAGATTGGAGTTCTCCGAAAATTTATTTGTTGAACTACGTTTGTTCTTCTTTGGTGGTATTGTGTTGTTGTTTTGGTGATGTGTTTGAAATACCACTGTGTCAACCGGTTACTGGTGTTTTCAATATTTCAGAGACTGTAAGCGAAGGGTCTGCTGCGTGATCAAGCACTAGCAGGTAAGGCTGGCTGCGTCACGTAGTGGAGTCTATCCCAATTTGTAACACAGTGAGGAGAATTCTGCAAATGAGAAATGAAGATTCTACCAGAGAACTAGTTCTCGTACGAGAATTGAAGTTCTCCGAGTAGAATCCAGTGTAATTGTGTTAGGTAGGTTCCCACCCACCTCTCTGGCATTAGGGTGTTCTCCATCCGTGAATTGACAGTGAAGCGGAAGTGCGAGGTAGGCAGAGGAGAAGACACTGGAAGTGACATAAGCTTTTGCATCAATTTAGGTGTAATTAGATGTAAACCGGGAAGTTTAAATGTGCCGCGGTCAAGGGAGAATTCCCAATTTCTAACACAGTTTTGTCGGATTCTACTCGGAGAACTTGGATTCTCCTGCAAGTTCTCTGGTAAATTTTCCTGATTTTCATACAAAATACTCTAGATCAGAATTTAAAAAGAACATATTGGTTTGCAGAATCGAATAATAACTAAGATCGAGTTTTTTTTTTAACAAAAATTGATTGAAATGGACTCAATCACTTGATATTAAAATTGCACATCAATAGTGGCCCTGTCACCAGCTTTCCAAATGTTCAAACTCCAAGTTCATAGCACTAACGGCTTAAAAGTTGTAAGAAATATTTTTAAGTGAATTCAGTCTACGACAGTCAGCACGAATCGCAAGCAACAGAAATAAGGTGTCTAACTGAAAAGTTCCTTGTATCCAAAAACAATAACATTAAAACTATTGATATGGGAAATCCGTGTGATAAAATTTTATGTTAGAAAGATGTCACTGTCAAAGATTTGTTTGTTCTGATTTCGAAGCCTGTATTCTTATCGAGCCAACCATTAAGCCATATTTTCGAAGATAATACTCGGCGAACGATTTGTTTGGCACGCCTTGATGTTGGGTATTGCTTGTGCTATCCATGATAATATTCGCCAATGTGCAGCGCAGATGAAAATTCAGATGTTTTTCTAAATTTTGGGATATCTGCAATGAAAGTTAGGAATGTTGGCCCTCACATTCAATAATACTCGCCGTGTTAACGCTACATTATCAAAAAAAATACCGAAATAACAGTCTATTTCGACTAATTTTCGACAGTTTTGAAGAAAAGATTGTAAAATTTAGTTCCTACTGTCTTCTTCAAGCACAAGAAACGTTTTTCTTTCCTAGTATCATGTTACACCTCACGCTTCAGGAAAGCGACAAGATTTGAATATTAAATGAATGAGTGAATTTTAATGTGGTGCTAGGAAGGAAATAACTTTTCATGTGCCTGAAGAAGACTATGGCAAAAAAACTTTACAATCTTTTCTTCAAAACTGTTGAAATAGACCATTATTTCAGTATTTTGAGAATAGCCTGAACATAACAAATGTTATTGAATGTGAATTGTTGGCCATGCTTTTTACCTATGCAATGAAATCGCATAATATTTAATAGTCTAAATATAGGTGGCGCTACACAATAGAATACCTGCGTAGTACTGCAACAGTTCTGAGGCGTGCATGCAAATGTTTTTATTCCCCTGCCCAACCCTTGTTTATAAAAATGGGCTTTATTTTTTTCTTTTTTCCTTAAATCCGAAGCATCAAGTTGATTTCTGTGCATTTTCCAGGGTTGGACATTCCACAAGTGGAACTCGTGCTGAACCATACCGTTCCAGCAGTACCCACAGATTACATCCACCGTGTCGGCCGTACGGCCCGTGCAGGACGAGATGGAATGGCCATTACTCTTGTCACCCAGCATGACCTTCGCCTAATCCATGCCATTGAAGATAAGATTAATACAAAACTAACTGAATACAAAGTAGATGGTAAGTAGTTGAAATTTGTACACTTAAACTTCATTACAAAGTTGTTCTTTTGGAGCAGTAACATTGGAATTTCTTGATTTTTCTGAACCAACAAAGCAAGCCGAAGTGGTTGCTAATAGTAATAAGCTTGTGCCAGTTGTAGTGATTTGATGGCTATATTTGACGGGACAATGGGGTAATTGCGAGTTTACATTATTCACTACTTAACACACTTCGAGATTTTAACGTATCTCAAAAAAGCGAAACATCAGTCTATTTTGTCGCAAATTTTCGACAGTTCTTAACAAATGATGGTACGTTTTCTTTCCTCCTGCCCTCATTGGCACAAGAAAAGTTATTTTCCTAGAATCACATTGCTCACACTCGCAACACATTCAAATCTTGCTTTGTGCGTCTTGACATTAGGAAAAAGATCGTTAGATTTCGTACTGTGAAACTCCATTATAAAGGAACAAAAGTCACCAGAAAAACGCACACTTTCACAACAGAAGACACTCACACTGTCTAGCGAATTTTCGATAGTTTACTACTATCTTCCTCAGGCCTTAAAGTTAGTTTGGACTCTGTTTACATCCCTGTTGTTTTCACCGTTGTCGTCTGCTCGTTCGTTGCCATGCTCGAAACTTAGTGCGTTGCATAGCCTCCCGATTTTTGCAGGCCCACCACGCGAGTTGTGTAGCCTCCTGATTTGTCCAGGCCGATCCAGCGAGCTTGCCACGTGAAGTCCCCACTTCCTACACAACTGCCTGGAATGTTCCCAGCCGATCAGATGTGAAACTCTCGGGTAGGAGGGGCCTTGAATGTTCATAAGAGGAATTCCTTTGGCTTCATGTTGACTAATGGCAATGGATTCGAGGCACCGGAGGTGTCTGTCTCGTGCCATGTTGGACTTGATCAGTGTACTAGTGTCATGCCACCTATCTTGTGCTTTGTCTCCATGCAATGCACTGCGATGCCGTTATCTTTGACTGCATTCCGAACATTTCCCATGTGTTGTGCAAGCCTCGTTCTTACTCCTTTTCTTGTCTCCCCTATGTACACAGCATCACAGTCATTGCATGGAATTCTATACACTTCCTCGTTGGTGTTATCAACCGACCCCATAGTTTTCTCATCCTTGGATTTTTGCGTCTCACGTCCTTGTGGGACTGCCTTTTTCTTTCGATGAACAATTCCCTTACAAATTCCTTCTACGTTCTTCAAGTAGGTCTTGAAGCCGTGCTGCCGCAGGATGTTTTGCACTGGCCCAGTCACTCCTTCCAGGTAAGTCAGCTTCACTCTCGGGGTCCCTTCATCGATTTTCAACTCATTTAACACATTCTCGTCTTCTCGGGGGGCCACTCTTGTTCTTTTTCTCGTTCGCAACAATCAAAACCGCATTCTTTCGTAGCCGATTTAAAAGACCCGCTGGGTAGTCCAGCTCCAAGAACCTTCCTTTAGCCGCCTCCAAGTGAGGTTTTGCGAGATCGAGGCTACTCGAGTTTCGCACTAGCCTAACAAGCTCGTTCTGAGCAATAGCGCGCAATTGCTCCTTCGGGTGTCCCGAGTTGTATGGGATGGCGCGCCTAGTTGCCATGGGGTTAACGTAGGGGCAGAACACCACTTTCCCTCCACCAATCCTCTGTATATTCACATCCAAGAACGGGAGTGCTCCATTTTCTTCTTCCTCCGTCGTGAAGCTGATCCCTCTCCTCCAGTTGTTAACCTTATTCAATACACTCTGCAACTCCCTCTTCCCCAGCACAGCGAACACGTCGTCAACAAACCTCTTCCACATTCGTACACTCACACTCGATCTCAGAACCATTTCGTCAAGGTGCTGCATCACCATCTCCGCAATTATTGGCGAGCTAGAGTAGCCCATAGGGGCTCCTCCATCTTGCCAATAAGTCTTCCCGCCAAACTCAACGTAAATAGAAGCAAGCAGAACCTTCAACAGCGCACGATCTTTCTTGAACTCACTCCTTGGAACACCCCACCTCTTCCTCGAGAGTGCCAGCATCTCCAATATGAGACGGTGTGAGAGACTCGGGAATAATTTCTCGACGTCAAAAGACACCATCATCTCATCTTCTCCAAGCTCCAGATGTTCGAGCTCATCCAGCAAATCACTAGTCTTACGAAGCCGACTCTCACCCCGCACATACTTCTTGAGTCTCTCAGCCACTTCCCAGTCCAACTTCTGTGCCATTCCTCCCTTGGCTGAAGTAATCAGCCTAAGTGGCATGCCGTCTTTATGGGTCTTCACCTGGGCAAAAATTGTGGGAAGTCGCTGAGGGGCTGTGGGAGATAACGTCTGGACGTCTTCCAGCACTCAAATGTCCCTCATCCATTAACCGCTCAAGGCTGAATAGCAGATCCAACATAGGCCTATTGCCAACATTCACTTCAGTTTCTTTATATATCCCCGACGTCACAATATCGCGAACAACCCGCTCGTCGTGGTCACTACGAGAGAGCACCACCGTCTGAAGGAGCAATTGCGTGCTATTGCTCAGAACGAGCTTGTTAGGCTAGTGCGAAACTCGAGTAGCCTTGATCTCGCAAAACCTCACTTGGAGGCGGCTAAAGGAAGGTTCTTGGAGCTGGACTACCCAGCGGGTCTTTTAAATCGGCTACGAAAGAATGCGGTTTTGATTGTTGCGAACGAGAAAAAGAACAAGAGTGGCCCCCCGAGAAGACGAGAATGTGTTAAATGAGTTGAAAATCGATGAAGGAACCCCGAGAGTGAAGCTGACTTACCTGGAAGGAGTGACTGGGCCAGTGCAAAACATCCTGCGGCAGCACGGCTTCAAGACCTACTTGAAGAACGTAGAAGGAATTTGTAAGGGAATTGTTCATCGAAAGAAGAAGGCAGTCCCACAAGGACGTGAGACGCAAAAATCCAATGATGAGAAAACTATGGGGTCGGTTGATAACACCAACGAGGGAGTGTATAGAATTCCATGAATGACTGTTATGCTGTGTACATAGGGGAGACAAGAAAAGGAGTAAGAACGAGGCTTGCACAACACATGGGAAATGTTCGGAATGCAGTCAAAGATAACGGCATCGCAGTGCATTGCATGGAGACAAAGCACAAGATTAGGTGGCATGACACTAGTACACTGATCAAGTCCAACATGACACGAGACAGACACCTCCGGTGCCTCGAATCCATTGCCATTAGTCAACATGAAGCCAAGGAATTCCTCTTATGAACATTCAAGGCCCCTCCTACCCGAGAGTTTCACATCTGATCGGCTGGGAACATTCCAGGCAGTTGTGTAGGAAGTGGGGACTTCACGTGGCAAGCTCGCTGGATCGGCCTGGACAAATCAGGAGGCTACACAACTCGCGTGGTGGGCCTGCAAAAATCGGGAGGCTATGCAACGCATCAAGTTTCGAGCATGGCAACGAACGAGCAGACGACAACGGTGAAAACAACAGGGATGTAAACAGAGTCCAAACTAACTTTAAGGCCTGAGGAAGATAGTAGTAAACTATCGAAAATTCGCTAGACAGTGTGAGTGTCTTCTGTTGTGAAAGTGTGCGTTTTTCTGGTGACTTTTGTTCGACATTAGGAAAGAAAATATAAAATCATTTCTTCAGAACTATCGAAAATTTGGAACAAAATAGACTAATATTTTGCTTTTTTGAGATTGCGTTAAATAGTGAATTCGTTGACTCTCAAAGAAACAAAGCCATTTTGCTGTGTTTAATGTTGACATTATCTGCAAAAAGGGGTAACTCGTTTTTTTTAAGTTATATAACGTAAATTGTTTCTCTTGATCCTCACTTATATTATTAAGCTTTCAACACCACACACTGCAAACGTTGTGACAGCATAACAGCATAAAGTGAGTAAAGTTCAATTTTGATTGATTGCATAAGTTTTTGAACTAGGTATTCACAACCGTCGGTGGTATAGTCTTAAGATTAGATTTGCAGCAATGTTGGCATCGGAAGATGCCTTTTCTTGTTCACTTGTTCACTTGGTCGTCATTCATGATCGCCATCAGAAATTACAATTTCACTACATCAGTTTGTGACAGATGCATTGATAGTCAATGATTGGACTTCGTTTATTTGTGAAGTCATCGTAATTATTTCTCATTCCATGAAGTCTTTAACTTAGTTTCACTTTACTTTTTTAAACATCGGACCATGAGATATCAAAATCGTATATTGGCTGATGGTTTTCAGCATTGGAATTGCATTTTTGCACGTCTGTTCTTGCTTAGTCAAGTTGCCTCAAATAATTATTCATGAGTGGGAGTGTATGACAACTGTATATGGGGCAGCTTTCAAGCTAGATTTTGCTTAAGTTTAGCTACAATATAAAAAACAAAACACAAATTGGTAATGGTTTGTGCGAGGGATGTGCGATACTCGAAAAATTCGAGCCGAGCCGAGTATGAAACTTGTACTCAAACTCGGCGAAAATGCGATAACTTTGCTAATATTTGACCGATTTTAACATTCCAATATACGGTACCAAATCGATCGTCTCGACGAGAGCTTTCCATTGATGCAATTAAAAGTCAATAACTGAAACCATGTACAAGTTATGTCCTTAAAAGAGGAAAACCGTGACCAACACATTCACTAAGCACCATCTTTGTTCTTATTATCTTAACAAATTAAAGAGAAATTTGCAAAGAAAATATTTCCATCAAATACTCGAACTCGGCTCGATACTCGATTCTTCTGCTGCAAACTCGGCTCATCTCGATTCGAATTAAAGTTTTTCTACTCGCACAGCCCTAGTATTGACTCTTGGTTAGTTGGCTTGTTTCTGGTTCAGTTTATCCAGTACCAATCATGACACTTTAGGCAACTTGTCACTACCAGTTCTTATAAGTTTGTTATGCGTGTACAACCTCACACATACAGTACTGGCCCAAATATAAGTCGATTTGCAGTTTCGGATTCAAGAATGCAACATGATTATATGGCGGATGAAGACTTTCACCTAAAATACTGGCAGTACCACTATTACCAATATAGTTGGTACCTAGCATATTTCAGCTGATGGTTTGCTGATTCAAAGTAATTTTATTTATACAGGGTTTGTTTGGGTGCACGGGTAGCCGAGGCGCCAGATTCGATAGGCGTCTTTTGTCCCGGCTGTACATCTCTGGTTTGAATACTGGCATGCGACGGCGAAAACAGTGGTGAATTGCGGACATCTTAGAATGGAAAAATTGCACTAACACCACCTCGAACTATTAGTTCAGCTTGAATTTTCAGGGATTTTCCTGTCCCCTTCTTCTGAAGCATGATTGGCGTACACTGCCTTCTCTTTCACATACTGCAGTTTGGTTGTCGCTACAAATAGGCCTAACTGTAGCGACAACCAAACTGCCGTATGTGAAAGAGAAGGCAGCGTACGCCAATCGTGCTTCAGAAGAAGGGGACTTAAGAAAATCCCCGAAAATTCAAGCTGCACTAATAGTTCGAGGTGGTGGTAGTGTAATTTTTCCATTCTAGATCTCTGGTATCTTACCGACCTGGGTTCGATCCCGGTGAAGAGTGTATATGTGCTGGTTTTTTTCCTGTTGTTTCCCGGCTTGTTGCGCAAGGGTTTCCTTCGTGTACAGTACTCCTGTTTCCTTTGGCAAAAAACAACTGACAGCATGGTGGTTTTTTCCACTTAATGTCTGCCGTTTGGACCTTCAAAAAGCTTTCAGCTTACTGGTCGGCACCTTCAATTCTACATATCGGCGTGTTTTTTTGTTTTTTTTGACTCTGTTACTAATTTCTAAGATGTATTTTTGGTTACATTTTAGTATTTGCTTAAAATAATTCGAAAACTGTGTGAGCAAATTTGCTTATTATTAATAACGTACTGGAGGCTCAGGGTGATAAGATATTCATGACTGAATGGAGTGTTTAAGTGAGTTTAGGTCCGTAGAACCTTGCTACATATGATACATTTAGGGGCGACAATCTTAATTCATAGATAGCCTTTAGAAGGCGTTACCAGCTCTGAGTGCAAAATTTGAAGTTTGAAATTTGCCGGTCGCTGGTTTGCTGCTAGGTTCAGCAGCCTTCCAATCAGACGAGACGTCAGTGTGACTAGACCGACAGATGCACGACATACAAAAACTGCTGTGGCTCTTCCCAGCTGGATATAAATACACTACTGATCTTGGCCCTAAGGACAGTCGTGAATAATGAAACACAGTAATTCCTGATAATTCCAAAGACCGGCATCCGGCGATTACAGTGGCTGAATCGAGACATTTAAAAAAAAAGTGGTTTGACTGTTACTCGCATTCAAAGTAGAGATCAGTGGTTGACGAGCATTCGTGGTTTGAATGCGAGTAACAGTCAAACCACTTGTAACTATGCAGCTGAACACTTTCCTATTTTTTAGTGCAATTTCTGAAGAAGAAGAGCGGCTAATCTCTTCGAAAATTTAAAAAGGACTTGCTGTGAAGTCTTATTTGTGGCATAGGTGTTAAAAAAAAATTGTTGTTTAAACAGTAACTCCCAAACAACCTATCCACTCATGGTATAATTTAGGTATCTTAAAAAAATATTTTAAATTATTTTGGTTTTGCCAAATAATTAAAACAAGTCGAGGTAGTTGCTTGGGATCAACATTCTTGAATAGCTCTCGGAAGACTGAGTGTGCAGACTCTTGATATAACAGAATAAATAATTCAGTAATTTCTAAGGTTGGGCTGATTGCCAATCCTAACCTTTACCGTATCTCTCTAAATCAGTATAGAGAGTTCGGCAGTTATTTCGTCTTCATTTGATCGCTGACTGAAATCCTGTCTCAGCGAACAGCATACAGCCATCTGGTTACCCGTCGATAGTGTTATTATTTATTAACTAGGGCTAACTCAACCCTGAGCGAGGGGCATGCAGCATCCTATTGCTCCAAGCGACGGCGATGAAGGCTGTAGTGATAAAATGTCATTTGATGCCTAATAATAAACAGTTTTCGGAATATATACCAATCCTTCACAAATTTGGAATCGCAAATTTTTCCCACCAGGGCTATCCCACATAAATAGCCACCACCTCCGCTCTACAAATCACTTCTGCCCTGCTTCGTTAGGAAGAGGTCGTCCCAGTTTCAGCTTGACTGGGCTTCACTTTTTATCTTTTTTAACTTTTTATTTTTTACCTTTTACTGCTCTGGGTTGCTTTTCTTTAAAATGGGAAACCATTTAAGTGTATCTTGTTGACTTGTAGCTTATGTTATAAAATATATTTTTTGTTTGACAACGGGATGATAAATCCCGAAATGTCGCATTTTATTGTATACATGTGCACTTGCTGGCTTTTTAAAACATTAAGTACTTTTAGTGCTTTTATTCTGTCAGTGATAAAATAACACAACTAAGTTCGCTAAAATTCACAACACGGACTCGCACTCAGTCCAGCAAATTTTCGATATCACCCAGACATCTTCGTCAGGCTTCGAGGATTTCGTCAGGCTTCGAGGATTTTTCGGCTTTCTACATCAACTTCATCGTTGTTTACTTCATTGTTTACCACGTCGACTGCTTTGCACACTTTTGCATTTTGTAGGCTATACGAGAAAATGCTGGCTGAGAGCTGCTCAGTCGCTTACGCAATGTGAATCTTCCAAAAACCGACGAAACGGTATTTTTAAGGGGCAGGCAGTTTTTATGAAAAACTGAAAATCGCGATTCAGTTATCGAAACCGACTAATTTCTAGTAATCAAGGTACTCTAATAGCTGTTGCAGAAGCCGTATTGGCAAGATAGAGGATATCGTGTTGCTCGAGGAATTTATGAAGTTGCTAACAAGGCATTCAAAAATATTACCAACTTACCAAGTGAGGTTTATTAGTCTGTAGTTGCAAGGTAACATGTGGTCACCAGGCTTTATAGAGGAGTGTAATAATTGCATTCCTCGAATATGATGAGATATTACTGCTTCCGCCATCAATTTCCTTTTCCTGAATAAGATCTGTAGGGGGAAGGCAAAGGTTTCTGCACAGTTGTGTACAAGTGCTGAATGAATACCATCGGGAGCCGATACTTTAGTTTGATTGCATGCTTTTAGTGCTTAGAACACATCTTCACGTCAAGAGAGACAGTTGGATTGCTTATGCAGGTTCTGCGTGTAAGTTAGATGGTCTGAACAAGGGTTGGCTCACCCGAATTGAATACTGAATAAAAGCAAGTGTTCGTATAGTTAGCAGTATCCTGTTTGTTTGTAGAAGTATCTCCGTCTGTGATATTCATCGTAAAAGTCCATTTGGTTGGCTGCGTATTGCAAAAGTATGAAACAGATTTGATACCGTAGTGCATTTTGATTTTTCCACATATGCTTGCGTACTCACTTTACACATCCCTATTAAAAACATCAGAAAACCTCGTTTCTACACCATCGAAGAAATTGACTTAGCATTAAGAAATAGCAAGGGAGATTTATTTGTTAATGTTTTAAAATGTCCCTAGTGGGTTGTCATTTAAAATGCACACTCCACCTCTGACATTGGCATACGTAGTCCCACGTGAAATGATAACTGGTTTACATTTCTGCTGAATGTAGTAGTCCCTTGGCGAAGAGAAAAACAATTTTATCTTTCGAGCAGCTGTTTGCACAACCCGAGAATTTCAAATTGTATTTTACAAATCTCCCTTAATGAACTGATTTTTTTCCTTGTTTCAGAAAAAGAAGTTCTGAATCTTCTCACACAGGTTGCTATGGCCAAGCGTGAAAGTGAAATCAAGTTAGACGAACAAGATTTTGACGAGAAAAGAAACATTTACAAACGCAAAGAGCAAATCCTATCCGGACAAGATCCAGATGAAGAAGAGAAGACAAAACACGTGAAGAAGAGAAAGAAACGGAAATTAGACTGATACTCGCGGAAGTTAGTGTAAAATTGTAAATAAATATATGTTTGGTAAAATGGTTCGTTTTCATTTTTAACTCTTTCTAAAAAAAATATTTCTAAAGCTGCTTCCATACCATTAAAATAATTCCAGTGTGGATATCGCCATGTGAAGTAGGAACGTGCCATTCTGGAGAAATTCTAGCTGGGAACGGAATTTTCACTCTACAGCACTGCTCGTCGACCGAGCATTCCAAATTCTGGTCACATTAGTAACTTTGACAATTTTGACATTCAAATACACCAAATGAATAGCTTCGTTGAGGGCTTTCCAGCGGCATGGATTAAAAGTCAGTACCTCAAATATTTTTAAAGTTTTTTTTGTTAACAGAATGGTGCCCAACTCCAAGGAAATCAGGAGTTGCCTCAAGCCCAACTCTTGAGGAAATCCGTAATGAATAATGCTGTTGCTTCAATGTTATCTGAAAGCACCATCACCGATTGAAAATCTACGAAAATGCTGTGGCGCCATCTAGCAGCCGTGATGTTGTTAACAGGATTCGTACGCAGCCTTGAATTCCTCGAAAAACCTTTAATTTGAAAATCGAAAATTCAAGGCTTGAAAATTGGAATTTGTGTTGCCTGAGCCTCAAACCGGTCTTGAATGTTGTGTGCGGATTTTGTTCGGATTGGGGTTAATGCCATAACAGTAATATTAATCTTTATAATAATCTCGGACGCCGGTTGAAAGGAAGGCTAAAAGGAAAACCACTTCTTCCCTCCTTGCGCCGGGGATCGAGAATATTGCGTAACCTTGTCACCTGGTTACTGAGGAAGGAGAAAAAAAATGAGGAAATCGTGGCGGAAAGAGAGGAAATCAGGAAGCCCCAATTTTCATCGACATATACTTACCGATCGCCAAGAACTACTCCAAATTTTATAAAGTTTCTAAGGTTATAGATCGTTTGTGTTCCAAAAAGCCGAAAATTCCCTTCAAATAAACTGACTGAATTTATCAAATAA